>QYTT01084520.1:35867-50121 GCA_006980735.1 Dasypogon diadema
GAAGAAGCACTAAGTAATGAAAAAAAAACAAATTCTGAAAAAATACTACATTAACCTTTGACTGGAGAGGTCAAAATTAGGAACCTATAGTCGCAACCTAATCGTCCCAAAGTACAAATTTGGCTGTAGATTAAAAGCAACATAAAAAATGAATCACATTTATCTCGCAAACAGTCACAGCTAGATAGATACCGCGGTTTACAGACTATAAGATTAGCTGGGCTTTATTTTGACATATGAATCGTGACGTCACTCTGGATAAATTGAGCTTGAATCTTTATTAGAAGAAGAAGAAGAAGGAACCATGTTTTGGTGGGATTCCAGTTGGAAGCGAGCAAAGGATACGTGCTTTTTAGTGAAATTTGTGTAAAAGTTGTAATATAACAGAATTAGCATTTACTTTACTCAATTTTCATTTTAGTACTTATATTTATGCCATTTATCGCCAAATTGCCATCATTGAAAAGCTGTGAAAACAAAGTATCCAATTTTGGTAGGATTCCAGTTGGAAGCGAGCAAAGGACAAAAAAATTTGGCTAACCTTGCAGCCTGTAAACTGTGGACAGACACATGTGTGTAGTCAAATGAAAGGCTACTTTCCGATTTTAATTTTCTAAAAATGCGCCATATGATTTTGGCGGGAAAAACGCAAAACTTTCAAAAAATAGTGAAATATTTTCTAATTTCTTAACATTTTCAGCATTGATAGTTTCTAACAGAAGAGGAGTAAGGGATAGTGGAGGATTTATTTGAGCGAACGAATAACGTTCTACTTAGCTTCATAAAGTGAGAGACAATAATTTGTGAGGAGTTAAGCGAAATGAGTACCTAAAAATAAAATAATAATAAAAAATAAAAAAAAATATTAGTTTTTGTGCCATTTTTGAATATTTTGTGTCCTTTTACTTGTTTTGTGCCTTTTATTGAATCTATATATATATATATAATTTGAATATATATATATACATATAATTTTATAGGTTAGCTAGAGCCGCGTTTTTGAGTCTTTTGTTTTTATGACGTTTTACATGTTTGTTTTTATGAGTTAAATACGTTCAGAGTCGACAATATTTTTTTCTTTGGCAATACCAAAAATAACTCATCCTTATATTTTGTAATAATTCGAGACTTAAAGATTAATTCTTCTACAGATCTTTCCAAAAGTTCTTCCAACATGATATCCGCCAAAATGAATGGGAATGAGGGGTTGCCCATTGTCACTCCACTATGTTGTTTATAAAACTTACAATTGTAGGTGAAATAGTTGCACTCCAACAGACGGAACTGAAAGAATTTGGGTTTCGGAATTTTCGTGTGCCAAACACTGAGATGAATATATGGAGGGGATGTCACATATATTTAAAAAAATGGTACAACATCCTTTCGATCTTTAAAGTCAAACTGAATTGTAATCGAATCCTTAGATATTGTTCAATGTTAAGTAAATCCAAGTATCTATACTTAAAAAGTAAATGTTCTAACTTCCAAATTTACGATTCAAACATTTTTTTAGAATTTAATTTCATTCAACCCTATTTTTTTATCAGTCTCTACATAAGAAAACATCCGAAAATTGAATCACATTTTAAATTTTGGGACTTGCTTCTGCCGTCAGTTGGACACATGACACTTGTCCTCTATAATTCTAAAACTGTGAATAACGACACCACATCAAAGAAGACCATTGATTTTTGCTTCTTTAACTATAAATCTTTTATTTTAGTCATGAATTCGAAAGAACCTCTGACATTAAGCCGTGATTCTGTTCCGATGTTGCGTAGAATACCACTCAGTTATCTTGTTGTGTGATAAAAAAATTAATTTGCTGGAATTCAATGTAAGAATGTAAAAATATTCAACTATCAAAAGGTTCCGCTGAACTGCGATGGATACTTCTCTCCAAATGTGCCAGGCTTCTCTGTGTATTAAATTAAATCTGAAGAATACAATTATGTAATTTCCGATGTCTATACAAGATTTAATTGCTTTACATGGAAAACTGAATGGCTACGTATGTTTACATATCTCTACCTCCTAAACTAAACTAAAGTTGAAAATTGAATATTATTTATTTGCTTTTATTTTGTGAACATATCCCAAGACGAATCAACCATTATTATTTGCCGTGACACACAATTAGTTGCCTACAGTTTAACTATTTAACGAACTTCTCCATTATGAAGGTAAGACAAGAAAAAATGGAAGTCAAAATTGAAGTAGCGTGCGTTTCCCTAGAGAAATTTATTAGTCAATCTTCTAAGGCTGGTGGCTGTAAGGTAACCCGTAACCAGTCATTCGTCATATTGGTCTCAGGTACAATTAAACTAATAACTGTAATAAGATTGAGCTAATGCTACTTTACTCCAAACAACTAGATCATTAGGATTGCGAAATTGCATTATGTGTTTAGCAGCTTTCATGTTAGTCACCAGCAGGCTTATTTACAAAATTGCCTAAGAAAATCGTTCAGATCAAAACGTTTTTGGTTCAATTACTTGTGCAAAGAATTGTATTACATTTATGTAATTTGATAATTTAAATCCTTTTTGGAATTAGCATGCGGAATTCGTATCCAAAGGAATTTTGTGGGAGCGCTGCAATTTTATGGTGAAAGGAGTTAAAAATAGCTTTCTTTTTGGTTAAAGCAACATTTGCAATCGACTGTTGTCATAAGAATGATTTACCATGTTAAATGATCAAGAAATTCGCTTTAAAGTGTTTTTAATATATTTTGATATGTATTGGACACTATTCAAAATCCTATTACTGAAAGACTTGAACTAATATAGTTTATTGTCAATAGCTTCATCACGAGAATCTATGACTAATTCAAAGCAGTATATGAAGTCAAAGTTGTTGTGATCAGTAAAGCTGTGAATTGCATTAGAAGTGAGAGGTAAGAGATTTTAATGAAAAGTAGGAAAAGATTGGGAGGCAATGCCGAACCTTGCGGCACAATGGCATTGATGTTATAAGAGTAAGGGTCGAAAGTAACACAAATCGAAGGGTCAGAAAGGAAACTTTCAATCCAAGTGAGAAGAGATTGATCCAGACCAAATCCTATAAGTTTAGCTAAAACGGTATAATCCCAGAAGTCTTAAAGGCCTTCGAGATATCAAGCGCAATTACACCGGACTCCCCGAATTTATGGAGGTATTGATGTGAAGATTCAGTAAGGAACGTCATCAAGTTGCCATATGAACGCCCGATGCTCTCGATTACTCTCGAGATATTTCATCAATTGCGCGTTGAAAGTACGTTAATTGTAATTGAAGTGATTGCTATTGGTGGAAATCTAAAGGGAATTAGCTGAACATGGGAACGTTTCGATGATATATGGAAAAATACCTCTTGAATAGGATATATGAAACAATTTCCTCATAGGTTTAGCCAAGGAAGAATCGTAGCATTTCAAAACTATGGGGGAAATATTAGGTCCGGTGGCTTTGGGCATGGGAGTAGCCTTTAATTACAGTCGCACGGAAAGGGTGAAGGTGGTACTTGAGTTCTATGAGAAAGGTTTGAAGTTCAAGCCAAATTAATAGCAAATGCATTGTTCAATTAGTCTGCATAAACATTCTCATTATAAATGAAGAGTGGTATGAAGTGGTGTTGAAATTGTCCTCCAAAGATTTTACTAACGACCAAAAATTTTTACTGCCTCTGGGACATGTAAACACTCTTCTTTTTATGTTCTGATCGATTGTTGATCGCTCAATGTAGATCAATTTGACAACAGTACTCAATATTCTTTGAGACAAAACAATCAATCCAATTGATTTCCTTGAAGAATTTATTGACCTCAGGCCACTTAGCCGTACTCGTCTGTTTTTTTTTTCAATGTCATACTCTATTTTTTTTATTACAAAAATTGCAGCCTTGATTGGAATTGAATATTTAATATCCGTATCAAGGATTTTATTCTTTTTTAAATTTGGACAAGGTATAGACACCTTTCTTCTGTATCTACCACTGCTTCACTACCTTTAGTCCCCTCGGCCACCTGCTGTTATTTTAAATATTTGTCACCCAAATGTTAAAAATTCAATACCACATTGTGGGATCTCCAGATTCTCCTTGCGGTTTTCTTCTTCAACGAAGACCTTACGACGTGGCATGGTTAGGCAAAACCAAATTCAAACAAAACAATTAGAAACTAAATAAAAATAAAAACATTTGCAAATAATAGCAGACGCTCGTTTTGCAGAATCTTCCACGAAAAGTGCAATAGTTTCGTAGCACTTTAATTCGTTAAGTGAAAAAAACTAAAATAGAATAACTGTTAATTGTTTTCTTAAAATTTTGAGATATGGTATTTCCTAAGCTCAGGGGACGATGCACACCGCGCAACTTAGACGGAGGAAGATTTTTGGGGAAAAGGAGATTGGTACGTTTTTTTTAACTTAACAAATGTTGGAAGTAAGGCACAATTATTGACATGACATTTTTACTGTGTAACATCCCAGCGGCTTTGCAAGTATTGACAGACAAATCGCCGCGCGTTGCGCAGAATTCGAAACCACACCCACAGAGGAGAAAATCTGCAAACGTGCACATCAGCCCACTAGGCCACCGTCAACTTCCTGGAGTGATTAATAGCTTTATCACCCATTTATCTAGGATATTTATTGCGAACTTCCCTTTTTCTTTGCATTGCAGCTCGATACCCTTCATATCTTCTCTCTACCATATTCACAGAGCATTCTTTGGGCCTGTTCAAAAATGCAGTATTGCGTAACAAATGCAAAAACTACACGAGTAGTTAATTTATTCTCAGAGAGTTTACAAGTTCCAAATTATCATTTTCTCAGTTTCCTGCCATAGTTATAACAAATTTAAAAGAAATTAATTTTTTTAAGTATAAAGTAGTTATCTACACGTGTAGTTTTTGCATAAGTTAAGCATTACTGGGCTGTATAGAATACAGTAACACCTCGGATGTAGGTAAAAATTCAAACCAATCAATATTATAGCTAATTTTGTTAACTAGCACCCTGATTATATGGGTTAGCCTTTGCAGTGGGGTACATTCTTGCTCTAATACTTGCAGGTGGTACACATATTTCAGTTATTAAGCTTATCCTACCTGGCAAATTTCGCTAATTATTAAATTTAAACTTATACAATATTTAAGACTTACTCATACCCACACTGGAGTCAGAGCGGGCTGAGGCGCACGTCTGCAGGTTTTTTCTTCATTTTACAAATCTAAACTTGTAAAAATTTACAAAATATTCAGCAAGTTTTTATTTGAATTGAGGAAAAACATATTTCAATTTGAAATAATAGTAAAAGCTATGAGCACTTTGTACCTGGGATTGTTTACTGTTTTTAACAATCTAATTTTAATAACTAAATACTTATAACTGAAGAAAGTAACCATTAAAATATCACAGAACATGGTTACACATTCTAGTAATAAAAAATCTTCAACTTTTCACTTCGTGGAGTATAAATTCCAACAGTACTTACGATCTTACGAACCATGCTCTCGTTTCTGAAATATATGTGCACATGTGAAACGAATTAAATTTAGTACCAAATGTTAGAGTGCTTTTAAAGGTAAACTGGAACTAGGAAAAAAAGCAATTTCCGTGCAGCTGGACTTGCACCATTTTAGTGACTGCCGACATAACAGCTTTCATTGCTCGTAAGCAGTTAATTAAGGCAATCCGCTTACTAAAATCTAACAAATTAAACGCATGCAGGTATGTAGAGCAGCAGTCAATTTCCTTTTTGGATACATTGATTTCCAAATTCTTCAAATTGCGTAAATTCAAGTGCAGCTGTGATTACTTTTCCAGTCTACTTAAGTCGGCACCTGGGAAACGCCTGACCACTATACACCACCATTAAGACTTTAATAGCTTGAATATCATCTTAAATCTCGACCGTCTTTTCAAATTAACGTAAGATTTGCATGCGCACACCGCAAAGCATTGTGTTCATAACCTCAATAATTTCAGTCGGATCTAAGGAATTTCAGCTCTGGGGGCAGAGAATGGATTTATCTTAGGATTAATCGCAAAATATAAACAATTGCATTTACCCATTAGAACTTAATTACTGGCTCATTACCAGATGATCTGCGCGTCTACAATTGTTTCTCACGTGACCTTCACCGGAAGATGGTGCTTGATAGTCTTACGTACCTTTGCATCTTTCCTTTGGAGGACCGAGATAATCTTATGGGCCTTTTGTTGATTCCGTTGCAATGTACGCATTTCATTGAAATGTTGTAATTACATTTACATATCTAGTTAGGGGCTTTTTGCCCGACTCCACCAAGGCCTCGTGGTTCTTTTCAAGAGAATTCCAAGTAATTTTTGAAATTAGGGAGGAAGAACACCATTTGCGGATGGCGGTAGAATTTTCTATGAAATTTTTACTCAGTGACGTTATGTAATTACAGTATCTTTTTACTTCATTCATAAGTATCTGACTGAATATGGGGGCTAAGGCTGAATTGAGTGAAATTATATAAAACTCTGATCAGATACCTTCCTGGTTTTTAAATCCATTAACCTTGGTGTATTTTGTAGCTTGGTACAATTTTTCAACACAATGAGATACGGAAATCCTATAGATTGATGTAAATGACTTTGAACAGTGATAATTATCGCAGGGCGACTGTACAAATGGACTAAAACATGGAAACAATGAACGGTGGATAGGTATCATTGGCTGAGAACATCGTTATAAATTTTATGAGTGTAGGGCTTTTTAGAGATCGTTTATATGGGAAATGTTATTGAAGATGGTATTTAAAACTACCAAAAAAAATTTTCCAGGTAGAATCGAATTTAAAAAATAATACTTCAAGTTTTTGATCTTTTCGAATTTCCCAGGTTTGGGGAGGCAAATGAATCAGTGGTTTTTTGACAAATGCTGCAATTACACTTAGTAAATAATATAAAATTAAAATAGTTGCAACATATGACATTTTCTATTATACAGTATCCGCTATCCGACAATTGTGATCAAGTGAAATAGGATCTTTTGTTTTCCTTGGTTTGTGGTATTTTCAAATCTATGTTACCACAAATTATTAGTAATTTTTAAGTTGCAAAATTATTGTCAAAGTAAGAATTTTTACGTAAGTCCTTGTAAAGTTTTCTCAAAAATTTAAAGATTCTTTCATAAGATATATCGTGACCATATCTCCTTTAAAGCAATTCCAAAAAGAATTTGGTATAATATTATAATATAAGAAGCAATTTAATATAAAGAAGCAATAGACCGAAGAACTGCAATTATGATAATGATTTTAATCCCTTGCAACCACGTAGCTTCTTAGAAAAGCAATTCATAGTTCATATAACTTTTATAAAATATTATTCACAAAATGATATATATACAGTGGCACAATAAAGAAGTCGGACAAATACCTACTTACATTTCAAGAGAAAATAAACAGTCCCAGAATGTACTTCAGAGAAAAATGATATATCTTTTATTAACTCTATATTATTTACTTACAAAAAATGAAAACATCGAACACAAAACTCGACTTTATTATTATAAAAAATGCATAAAGGGAAAATATGACTAAAATCTAAGCCAAAAAAGAACTCGGCCACTTAACCTTTGGTAAAGTTTTAGAATATTATTAAAGATTTTTAATATTTTGTTGGCGATCCTTTGTTTTTCACTATAGCTTCCAACCTTGCAGGCGTGGACTACAAGTTTCTTACAGAAGAAAGGATCAGTTTTGGCCCATTCAATTTGAAGTGCTGATTCCAAGGTCTGTTTTGCTTCTAATAGTATGGTTTTTAATTGGTTCTCCAAATGAGCCCATAAATGTACAACAACGTTTCTAGCACATGTGCACCCTTTTTGTATTTTTTATAATGATGAAATTGAGTTTTGTATTCAATGTTTTCATTTTTTGTAGGTAAATAATATAGAATTAATAAAACATATTTGGTTTTTCTCTTTGAGTACTTATTTTCACTTGAAATGTAAGTAGTTATTTGTCTGACTTTTTAATTGAGTCAATGTATATATATACATATATCTGTATATATATATATAGAGGAATTCATTGAGTACGTTGTCTTTGAATAGTGTTGTACAGGCCGTAGACACCTCTTAATCACGGCGACGAATTAGGTCTATTCTAGGCTTAGCTTAATGAAGCCTAGCAGTTTCCAAGCTACTTCTGCCTGAGAAATGGCCCTCGAAATGCACCAGTTTTGGTGATACCTGCCGATTCCAACTTCTTTGTTAGATTTTGGGATGTTCGTATACTATCATTAAAATAGAATAATTTAATAGGTTGGCGTTGTTTGCGGTCTCCAAGAACCACGTGAAATAACTTTTTGGACATATCACAAAAGAGATGTGTGCTAGTGAAATTAGATTCAGTACCGTTTTTTGCCAAGTGGTCTGCTGTCTTATTTTCTTCTACGGCCACATGTTCTGGCATCCACATTAAAGTCATTTGATTACTTGTGGCCAGTTGCATTAAGACGTTAAGACAATTCCAGGCAATCTAAGCTCGCACGTATAAGAGCTCAAAGCCTTAACACCTTAACCCACTCAACCGGCTTAACTCGGGTCCCAGAAAGAGATTTGTTTTTTTGCTCAGTCGAATTAATACGTGTTTCACATACAAATACAAACGAATATACATGCTAGGCAATTTCAATGGTCTTTTATGTATAAGGGAAATAAGGAATCAAAAATTGGTGGAAAAAGGACCGCTTTCTGATTTTTAATTCGTGCGTTAAGGGGTTAAGAGCCACTTGACTGTCTGACAAAATATAAATGTGGGCCCCTTTCATACCCTTGCAAAAGATTGCGCGGGCATGGAGCTCTATTGCATAAATTTCGTCTTGGAAGAAGGTAGGTGTGGAACCCAGTATTTTGCCAGCACTGCAGTTGGGACCAAAAGTAACCAGTTCCACTTTGCATTCCATCTTTGATCTGTCCATACACCGAGTACAAGTCCACCCCTTCCAAATGTGGAAGCATCCAGATTAAGCGGTCCTCTAAGATTACCATAAACGATAAGGTGAATATAAATTCCCAAGACCTTTTAAATTTTATCGCGGATTTTCATGTGGCCACTTCTGCGGAAAGTTTGTAGGACATTCAGAGTTAGAAGTCCTGGTACACTGAGCGCTGCCTCATTCCTTTCTTGAAGATGTAAAGGAAGGCGGTTCTCATTGTTCCAGTAACTCCTAAACAGATTAACTTTTGAATTTTTTGTAGGCTTAGTTGCGCTGTCCTTTGTAACGTTTTAGGGCACCATAATAACGCAGCATGGGTGACCATGGGCTTATTATAGCCATGTTTGATCAAAGGAACATTTTTGACTTGAATCCCCAAGTTTTTCCAATTTTACGGTAATTTCAAAGTACTGCAGGATATGGATGTATTTTGATAATTTATGTATTATAAGAGACAATAGATCGACTATTAAAAATTTTATTCAAATAGGTGAAAAGCTTAAACAAAAGAGTGAAAAAATGAACAGAGTTATAAGATATATTGCTTTGAATGAATTAGATATTCTGAGCTAAAGAGAGTTGATAACATGAATATTCGTGTAATAATAATTGTAGTCCGATGTTTTTGAGCTTACTCAACTCTTTGTTGTTTGGATAGTCGTTTACAATAGATGAAGTAATATTGATTTATTATTATTTATTATTTGACTTTGATTGAAAAACATCCTGTGCACCTATCCAATTATGAGATTATGATGCTAATTGTACTGATTAAATCAATTTCGAAATTTGAGACTGTGACATAATTGCGTGCAACTAGGTTAATCAACAAGATCGTGATCATAAACAAAAACGAAATTTTCCTTACACGATCAACTGACCCAACAAGATCTAATGATCCGAGCAAAAGGCCTTAAGGCAACACAAAAACCTCTGATTATACGACATTGTTCTCTTCTAGTATTATCTCAGCATCGTCTATTATTATATGGCCTGGAAACCTTGACAGTTTTCCAAGTGGTTTTTATTTGGATAAAAGTTTTTCTCATTACATCGCTAAAACACGTTTTTTTTTTACTTGTAACAAAAGGTACAAAAGACAACCATCGAATTGTCATACTACAGCCACCTTGAGCTGATTGTATTTTTTCAAAACAAAAAAAAAATCTTAAATAACAACAGACTTTATGAAAAGCTCTTACGATTTAGGAAGGTGTTTTCCCTTAAATTATTTATGAGCAAATTTTCTATCCCAAGGTTACTCGCTGTGATAGTTGGTAGTTTCTTATGCTCTGAATTTCCTAGATAATCCAGTTTTTCAAAAGTGAAGGGTGGTTTTGTTTGAAATTCATACCAAACATTCAGTTTTTTAAAAAATCCAATTTTACTTCAAAGCGGATACATAAATATTTTCAAACTATTAGGAGTATATTATTACAGAAAGAGCAATCTCTCCTGCATTCCTTTCAAACTGAACATGTTAGTAATTTTGCGCTTTTCGAAAGTTGTGCGAAACAATAAAATTTAAGCTCGATTTTGCGCTGAGATAGCTAAGCATCCAATTAAGATAAAAGCTGAGTAGGTTAAAACGAATTAGATCATATCACTTCAATCTGTGATAGTTAATTTAGTGATTTTCGTTTTCAAAATTATTAACTATTCATGCAAAACTAGCCAAGAATTAAATCATTCAGATTCAAATTAAATAGCCGCTGTATATTCAGGTTCAACAATCATTTACAGATTGAATAGAAGAAAATGGGCAGTTATTAAAATTGTTTTAGAATAACAAACTGGATTTTTGCTGTTAAACTTTTTAGACTAAATGAAGAAATCAGCCTTCTTAATATTTCATCTCAGTCTGTAGACACGTTGTCAATTGAACTGATTTTGAAGGTAACCCAGTTTAAGGCAGGAACTGCAGAGAACTCTGGGAAAAGAATTAAAATAATACGGGTGTAAAGAATTTGTAAAATACAATCATCAAGAATGACCTTGCCTATTTAAGCTTTTCATATCGTAAAATATAGCAAGGTTACTTCCACTCTACATAATCGGCAAATGACGTAGTATTTATCGCAATATTTTACGTAGGAAATGTTATCTATGTCAATAATATAATCAATATATATATTCAATAAATTAAATTCTCAAATAAACTTGAAGGAATGGGTGAATAAATTTAAAATGCTCTGAGAGTACTATTCTCCCAAAAATAGTTCTCCTATTGTTTCACCAACGTTTATTTGCTAATATAAGTTGCGTTCCATGAGGCCATGTAAGGTAAGCCAGCTGAACTGAGTATAGCTGGTAAGTAGGTGTAGTTTATCTTTTCCGCTATACATGGGAAAAAATAATTAAAAGTTATGAGTGGATATATTTTTTCCAAAATTATTATAATTATCTCATCAATTACCAAACACATCAATTGCAGTACCTATCAAATGTCAAATTGACAGCGATGTGGAGTACTCAGATGGAGAAAAAGCACTCTATTGAAGAAGTACGCTAGTGTGTGCTGGCATAAGCACTTATATGAGCACTTGTATCGCAATTTGTAGATTTTACCTGTGCCTTATGCACAATCCCGAAACAAGTATCTAAGTGTAAACTGAGTTCTAGAATTAAATGAAATTCTGAAGATTTGAAAATAATTTTACAGTAGGAGAAAGTCTTCGGGAAATAAAATTATATTTGCGAGAACGGCGTTTCTGCCCCATTGCATTCTAAGGGGATAGTGTAATCCTTCCCGCACTTCATGTAGAAACAATCGTATTATAGTGACAGGTATTATATACACATGTATTTCTCGATTTAAGTATTTTGTACATCCAATGAGTTCAAGATTCGCAACTCTAGAGAGGATTAGATAAGAATTTAAAAACTGGCAATTGTTTTCTCTAATATTATGGATTTCTGAGAAGGATTTGAGAAATATGATTATTATATTTTACTAAAAACAAAATATTATTACTATTAGTTAGTTTCAACGGGATCCAAGGTTTAAATTCTAAGGAAATCAGGAAGATATAGCAACTTAAAAAGGTGCAGTTTGGCCTATGGAATTCTAAGGACAAGGAGTTATCCTAAGGGGATAGCAACTGTTTCTTCCCACACTGGTTCAAAAATAATAGGTAAAGCTATTTTTAATATAACTTATAAAAAGAGGCAATTACAAGAGTGTAAAAAATCTTGAGTGCATATCGTTTTTTTTCGTCTGCAGATTTGATTAATTTTGCATATTCTTTTTTTACTCAATGACAGTTTCCAAATGTTTTATTAACAGAGGCAATGAGAAAAATTGCATACCTACGTGTAAAACTTGTGGAAGGTAATGTAGAAACTTTATGCCATTTCCCAAGCAAGCATATCTACTCTAATCTTCGCCTTCATATGTAGCTGGAAAATTTTGGACAAAACTATTTCGCCAAGAATGAGAGTCATATCAGCGCGAAAGGGGTTCTTCTACTGCTGCTTCAAATTATTTTAAGAAATTATATTAAGTGACAGATGGTTAAAAAACAGTAGTCAGAAGTATAATATAAACATCTTCGTCGAATTCTCCATAAATATCTTTGTATAAAAAAGTTAGCGTTAAATGGGCAACTAAAATTCTCAGGGCTGTTGAAAAACAGAAGCAAAAAATTGAGAGGAATTTTTGAAGCTTTCCGAACAAAAAAAACCCATTGTTATAGGTGATTAGAATGAGGTACTTTGTCATGACCCTGAAAGTAAAAGTAAGCCTATAGCATGATATTGTAAAGGTAAGCCGGTGCTAATCATTAAAAGCACCCGGAAGATAAATGGTTAACTTTTTTTAGGATTCACATGATTGATTAATAGATTTGAGGAACGCAACAGCGTTGTGACTGGAGAACACTATGCCACATTATTATGATGACTTCGAAAAACTGTAATTAATAAATGTCGCGGGAAAATGTTTGCTACCGCATAAAAACCCACTGGTTTATAAAGCTGCTGTTGAGAAGGTTCCTATTTCTAAATGTGAATTTAAATAAGTTGTTAATCCACCTTAAAGCCGTGATCTGGTCCAAGTTAGATGAAGACGGGCAAGAAGCAGTTTTGAAGCATTTTGAAGATAAGAATTTGGAATAATTTTATATTGGAATGGAGATATAAAAGATGCGTTGAAGGGAATGCGGTAATATTGAAAACTAAGAAAATAAAAAGAATATACCTTTTTTCATACTTCAAGCGGAGAATACTCGGAACTAACCAAAGTATCATGACCATGAAAAATGTGAAACCTACAACACATCAAAGAAAATCATTGTGTCTGAATCTCTTGATTTTCGGGATCTCTTAGAAAGTATGCCATGTTTCCGAAACATGTGCTTGGTTTTTTCCACCATATAAGTTGTCACATCAGGAAACTGACCCTGTATTTTATTTACACTCCAATGTATAGGTACAAGTGTAAGAATCGAAGTTCTTATATCCTTGTCGCCTGTTTCTTCAAAAGTTTCTTCGAGCTTTTCTACGAGGTATAACTCAGAGTCAATTTCATCTTCTTCTTCGTCATCGACAATATTTAAAAAATTTATTTTGATGCATTTTATTGCTAACTTTAACTTTTTCCTATTATAGCCTTTATCAGAACTTTATTTTTTATCACTTAGGTTTCGAAGGCAACGGTTAAAATTTTACAATACTGGATTAGGCTTATAGAATAATTGATCGTGTGTATCTACTGCTATTTACTCCATATTTTCCATTTCATATTTGACTTCATCATAGGAAGAAGCTCCAGGGAATTTCCTAATTTGTTCACTTAAATTCTACCTTTAAAAACAAAGCACCAAAAAAAACTAAAAAACTGTATTCATTGTAAAATTTTGCCCATATCGTTTAGAGTGCCACTTTGCAATTTTCACTATATTTGCCAAATAGTTCAATAAATAATATATAGTTAAAATTGAATTGATGGTACAAATTCAAAGGGCTGATAGTAGACTTAAAATACAGTCGAAAACTTTATATTACTACGGACCGAATTCTGTCATATTATAAAAGTTTTTTAAGGTAAGACCATTCTCCTGGTTACGAATCATCGTTCCAGTTCAGATACGTTTCTCTCCCTATCGCATATCCACAGGTAATAAAGAAGCACCAAATTTTATCCATGCGGAATACCCGGAATACCACGTTAGCTTGCCTGATCATGACTGGGTTTCATCCACTAGCGAGCGCCACTAGCCACCGGTATACGTCTGTATTTTAATTGACCCGAATCCCTGGAAACCTTGATGGCATAGGCTACTCCGGACCAACATTTATTA
>QYTT01084521.1:1458-14836 GCA_006980735.1 Dasypogon diadema
GTAATTTCGTCCACGTTGTATTACGATCTACAAGATAAAAGAAGTTCCTTTGCAGAACCAAGTTCTAAGGTGGACAAAAAAAGGACAGCACATAGCAGGTACGTTCACTATTTGACTAATTACCACAACTAATCCTTCTCATTTAGGTAGCCACACTAAAAGAAATTTCCTCGGAGCATAACAATTGAACGAAGTTTTCTCGGTTAATCTGGGGCAGTGTCTCATTAAACAGACCTAATAATAATTTGATAATTAATAACGATGAAAGCTGAACACGATATGTGTACAAATCCAATACCATATGGTAGGAAACACTAGCAGCATTCAAATGAGTGTTTATCCACCGCCCTGCTCCTCCCTGTTTTGGAGCTAAAAGTTTTAAAAGTCCAAGTTTTGGCATTTTTTACCCTTTTTTCGCATGAATACGCAAATTTTTTGAAAAATGACGTCATTAATATGCACTTTTCCTGCATAATTTGAAATCCCCACAGATTTCTCTTTGAGTATATCACATGTATCCACCTACTTCCTTTCATTTTAGAGATAACCCGTCCCTAAGCCGAACCTATTATGGGTCCTTTTCTATAAACCGTAATATAGAAAATTCCGAAAACAATAAAAAGGTGGAATTATAAAGAATTGACCAAAAATGAAAAACGTGTGTTTTTCTTTGTTTTAATTTATTAAGAGGATTATTAAGCTTAACAGCTTACAAAATAATTAAAACTACAATAATTGCTCTTTAAGCTAAGGAGAGTGCACTACTCGGTTGGGGTTTTCCACTCCCGCAACCAACGTAACTGGTTCCGGAACAAAAAATCCAAGCTATGCTTGCACGCTTGTGCTGTCAGCCACGCTTTGAGCCCCCCGTATTCCAAAAGAAGTTTTGGTCGGATCGGAATAATCTGAGATACTTCTGTCGTCAGACAGGAAGCCTGGTACCGACTCCTACCGAAAAGCGTCGCGAAAAAGGAGCAAATCTACGGCTTGCCAATATTCCACCACTGGCTAAGATTCAGGAAAGCTTTCTTCATCACATGTCAGTGATGACAAAACTCGACGAATTCTTCTCTTAACTGCTCTGAATTCTACAAATTGTTGTTGAAATGCCGACGAGACATAAAGTCTATGAATTCCGGAGCCGGAAAGACGGTCTTTTTATTTAACACGCTATAAAAAACTTCAAAATATGTGAGACTAACGAGACTATCCAGTTATATGGATAAAATATATATATATAAAAAGATACACAAAAAATGGTACTATAAGGAAATGTGCAAATGACACAAAGTGCTACTAAGTGGTAGCAAATGACACAAAATCTAGCAAACAATGATACAAAACTAATTCAAATGTAAAATAAAAGTCGAAAAACAAAAAATCAAAATCATAAAAAAAATACAAAAAAGAGACACAATACATAAAAAAGAACTACAAACTATGAAAGCAAAAGTCTACCATGAAGCAATTAAACCTAGCATAAACAAAATCTATTCCTAAACATAAAATATATAATCAGCCTTAGGCTGATTACTTGATACCCTATATGATGTAAATATAATTCAGTTGTCATCGAAGCTGGACGGCAGTCGGAGCCGGATCTCATGCTGATATTGTTTTTTTTCTTCAAAAAAAAAGGGAAAATTTTCATTGTTTGAATTTGTTCGCCTCCGAAGCACAAAGACTAATTTACGAACTATCCTTTGCGAACACAGATAAAGTGAATTCTCGTTAAATTTTGTATTCGAACTATTTATATTTTGTGAAGATCCATCAATAAAGTAAATTCAAGTGAATTTTGTTATACCACACACACACACACCCAACCCCACATGTGCATAATTCATACTGCTCTAGCATTATTGGTTCTATGCGTTACAAACGTTAGATTAAAACTAATACGCCCTATCTATCATATAGGGTATAAAAACACTACTAGCCTTCAAATGAGTGTTTACTCACCCTTATACTTCGTTTAAAAGCTAAGAATTTTTATAATTTTCGCATCTCTTAAAATTAAAAATGTTTCGCACCACTTCTAAAGCAAGCTTTGAAACTGCCTCATTTATTGTGTAATGAGCCGATACCCAACTCATTACTTCTAAACATTTTCAAAAATCCATGTCATTCAATCTCATAAATAAATTTCATATAAATTTTCTATTTCATAAGGAAACCCGTGTCAGACACCTGACACTTTCCCTTTTTTCAGTCTCAACCAAATATCCCAAATAACAATAACGCTCAAACATCGAAATTATCTTACCAATCAATATTTCATTCACCACTCGGGGCAAAGTACAATTACTCGCAAACTGCAACCCGAATCGATGCATAACAACCATGATCTATCCCAATAAATTCTTCTAGTGCATATAATGGCTTGTACAAAACTCGCTTATGTATGACAGGCAAGCATTGACCAGGTCACCGCAGCATTTTCCCCAACTAGCCACTTACCCATGTGCGATAGGTGCATAGGAAAATGTGCGCTTACGCTTTTACGTCATGCTCTTTCGGCGTTATATTTCCCCTTTTGATCGATGTACATAATCAGGCTCCGTTCTGATTATGGATTATGTACAATTAATGCATATCGATCCACTCCTAATCCACCAATAAAAATTACTTAAAGATATTTTTACAGTTTTGGGGGAATTGAGATATATATGGCCTGAGGGAGGAAATAAAGCACACAAAAAGTTCTTTTCTAATTGACACACGGCGTGGAGTACGAAAATAACAAACAGCTCCAGGAAAGTTTAATTAAATACTACGTAATAAAAATAGTTTGTAATAGAAAACAAATAAAATCAAGTGTACATATTTGTTGTGTAATTCATTGCGGCTCAACAACGAATAGAAGAGTTCCCCCGACTAACGGTAAGGTCTTCTGTCCGCAACAAAAAAAGGGTTGGTGATCTTCGGGAATTTCCCAAGCACTCCCAATACTGTGTTAGGTACCTCGTAACATAAAATTTTGGTGGCAGCGATGCGATCCCTAAATAAAAAAAAGGGATCCCTCAAAAGGGTTGTCCTGAAATAATAGGCACTCCAACAATTAAGAGGATATTTTAAGGCAGGCAGCCCCTAGTCACTGCCCAACAATTAAGAGAGAAGAAGTGAAACCGCAGGGAATCTTCATCATCCGAGAAAAAACCCCACAAATGGAGACGAAATGGGGAATAGTGTCCACACGTTACATCGCACTGGCGACATTTATCAAGTAAGCAGAAGATTTCATTGCACTCTATTAATTATATAAAATTACAAGTGTGAATTAGAAATTTAAAGTCTCTTATTACGCGATTAAGAAAAAAGGAAAAATATTACAATTGCTATTAAGAATCAGTGTTTTTGTGGTACGTCTATTTCTGAATGAATTCTTAAAATCGGATTATCTTCTCTGAATTAGTGGTATCAAATGCAAATTTTTTCAGTCCTGCGTATTAGTGCTATTACAGAAGTAAATTTTGTATAAAAAGTCGCACTTAGTGATTTTCTACTTGATTCTGGTTCGAAAGTTGCTCCCTCTAACGAAATTCAGCGGGAAGGAACTTGCGGCATTCCAACCCGCACTTGCAAAATACAAGCCGATGTACATCAACGTAATTAAGGGTCATAGCAAAAGTTCCAATCACCATAACCGAACGCGGTGTCATAGCCACTTTGCCCTTTTCCTTATCAAAAAACGGTAGTTCGAGATTTCTTGTAGACACAGGTGCTGAAATCAGTTTGCACAAACTCGTGTCTACGACGAAAGCTTAATCGACGTTAATCAGGTGTCTGATCACCACCTTCGCAGATGATTATATAGTATCCGAGGGCTTATCGTACGGAATCTTAGACATGAGAAGCAGCTGCAGTGGCCTAGAAATCCACCATCCTTTTCATTTGGTAAGAGGCGAGAACATATTAGGTTTGTTCAACGAGCCTGAAAGTAGAGCAGAGCAGCTCAGACCAGCTCACTTCAGAGCAGCTGTCAAAACGAAAGTTGAGCAAAAATAGGCAACATGGAGCAAGTAGTTCATTGAACACAAATCTGAAATTTTCTGAGCTGAGTTAGGTTAAGTTGAAATGATTATGTCTTTTTCACTTATATATTGCACCACTTTATTCCTTATATATTTTTAAATGTTTAAAAAGATACTTTCTTCACTATTATTTCTTAAAAAATTGAAATTTTTCTCAAACACAACAAATTACTCCTCCCACAATTTTATTTTGACAGTTCTCATTTGCCTGCCCGAAAGTGATCTGAAAAATTTTCAGAGCAGAATTGGGCAGCCCAGCTCACTTTAGAGCAGGCTCGTTGAACACAGAGCAGGTCAGTTTTGGGCAAGTTAGAGCAAGTTTTTGGTCTCATTGAACACAGATCATGCTCGATTTGGCTCCAGCTCAACCTAGAGCAGCTCATTGAACAAACCTATTGCCTTGCGATGGATTGCTAGGTAATGATTTTTTAAGGAAGTACGGTTGTGACGTGAAATATTCGGAAGGTGTTATGGAAATTGTATTGACCATGGAGAATGTAAATTACAAAATAATCTCAGGAACCCCTCGGGGCACGAACTGTCTTAATTCAGGAGACACTAAAGTAAAAATTATAGATACGATGAAAGTATATAGAAAAGAAAAAAATAAATAGTAACGATAAAAATATAAATGAACTAAAGGAAAGGAAAGGAAATGAAAGCAAAGCAGAGCCATACGCAAGTAACGCAGAAAATATTGTCTTAAAAAACAATGAAAACGTAAATTACAATAAAAAAGGACAAAGTGCAACTAAAAGGGAGCGAATTGCAAACTCCGTGATAGTAAATGAATACGGAAATACCGTGTATGGTGACATAAATCGAATAAGTCCGACTAAACATGAAATAGTATCCACAAAAAATGTGATAATAAACGGTGTGAAGAATTCCGAGAACTCGCGTGATTACAATTCTGTAAGGAATGATAATGATAAAATCAAATGGAAAACTTAGACGAAATAATCATTCCAGCTAGGTCGGAAGTAATTGTGGAAGTTCCAACGAATAGTAATAGAATCTCAGTAGCTACCAAAATGGAAATAAGGTCAGAAGTCTACTTGGGAGACTGCATTGTACAACCGGTGAGAGATTACGCTAAGGTAGCTAAAAGTGGACGATAATCACAGCTTTTTGTGAAAAAATTTCCATATGTATGTAAAAAAAGGTAAAAAAAAAAAAGTAAAATTTTTATTTGGAAATTCGTAGCTCTTAAACGGGAGGGAGTATTAGAGTGAATAAGCATTCGACTATGCCAACAGACTTGTACCGAAATCATGTTTAATATTATCTCTACGATTTTCATCCTAAAAGACGCTCAAAAAACCTTGAAGTGTCATTATCTCGGAAACCGCTACGACTGACTGAAATGATGAATTTTCATCATCCGACATCAACACATGATGATCTACTTCAACTTACCTTAACTTTTTTTACCAGCTGTATTTTGCAAAAATTTTTCGGCAGCAAACTTTTTGATGACTTTACATTTTCTCTGACCATAATTTCTGAAATTCCTCCAATCCAAACCATCCAATTAGAAGAGTCATGTACATACAGTACATGCAGTAGTCACGCATACATGACAGTGGTCAACAAAGGTTAATGTTTTAAGCCACGTGTACTTGACAATGGCCAGTTACAAATCAAACTTACAATTTGGCATACATAATACAGAATACGTGCTAAGAAGCACACCTATCCCAGCGTTATTTTACCAAACTAGTTTTAGTTTATTTTGAAATTTGCGGTAAAATATCTATAAAAATTGTCATAAAACATAAAAAAGAAATATTACCTGTATAACGGGTTCATAGTAATTATGTCGCGTATCGTTTTTATTACTTCTTGCGTCAACGCTTTAACCTCTTCCGATTGTTCAAACACCTGGTGTTTTATATTTTCTACTTCTACTATTAAAACTGGTTCTGTAGTATTAGTTTCAGTAAATTCCTTCTTTTCTTTATCGTGTGCAATATTCGTATCAACAGATTGATCTCGTCGAAATGGTTTAGATGTTCGTCCTGTTCTATGCTTCCTTCTTTTGCGGTCTATTTCAGCATCATTACCTGGAATTTATACCAACATTTAAACAACGAAATAATTTATTTTTTAAATTCGTTCTAATAATTTACGTTCTAATTAAATAAATAACCATAATTAAGATATCGGTTCAAGTATACTTTTACCTTAATATATTAATTAATTAACCCTCCAACCGCGGGCGACGCAAAAATTGCGATGTGCAGGGTGTATTAAATGTAACCCTACCATTTAAAAATTTAATAAGCTTGAAATGAAATAACATTGGTTATAACTTTCTGTATTTATTGTTACCTCATTACATATATGAGCCGTTTATTTTGAAAGTGGCATAAGTCACTTTTTTCAATTTTAGTAAAAATCGACATATAAAGGTTATTTAAGTAATTTGAAGTATTTTTTCATGGAGTTGCAAAAGTTGACTTATGCCACTTTCAAAATATACGGCTCTATGGAATATAACATCTAAGTTATTACCTCCAATTGTCCTATGTTTATGTTGTTATTGCACTGATTTCTTCACGAATATTACCTTAGACTTAGAGGATAGGTTAAGATTCGAAGAAAAGTAAATAAAAACTCTCCTTATTTCCGTGGAACAATTTCTAATTAATTAATACACGTTTGACTTACATCGATTTACAAACACCATTATGAATATATCAACAATATTAGAAAATTTTATTCCCGCCGAATATATTTTTTACACTTTTAACTGAGTCTTCAAAAGGAAGAGTTACCCCACTAAGGATCACCAAGGAGAAATCAGCAGTGTCTAATTCTAACTCGGTTGACTTTAAGCAATCTTTTGTGGATTGAAACTGTAAGTGGCGCGTTCAAACATTTACAAGATCTGCTTACAATTTATTACCACTTTACATTAAGAAAGATTTTGCTAGACGACCGCCGTATAAACATAGTTCAGGGAAAACATATTATAAAATAGTTTTATGACCATCTAGAGTAGTCGGTAGTTTATAATTCGTCTAGACAGATCCTTCAGTTACGAAGAATATGTATGTTATTTTAGGATACCCAAATATGAGGTATGTGAAAGGAAGGAAAATGACTAGGGTAAGAAGGAATTAAGATGCGAATTTATTCTAAGTTGGACTGTGAAAGTAAAAGGTCATGGATTTTTCAATGAAAGTATTTTCTATTTTACCAAATAACCTTACAGTTCAGAAGTAGGATAAAGTTCCCTAGTTTCAAAGTGAAAAAAGTGCGCGTGTTTTAGGAAAGTTACCATCCTGATTAAGACAATTGGAAAAAGTGAATAAAACGAATTAAAGATTATTACAATGGGTCGAATCAAAAGGAAACGATCTAGAAGTGAAAACAGTAGTGATAGTGAAAATCGCAAAAAATCACGTGGAGAACGCCGAGGTGATTATTTCAAGGAATCGGTTAATCGCGACGGTAGCGAACGAAGAAATGAAAGCCTAAATAGTTGTGTACATTATAATGAAACTTGGGGAGAACGCCGATGTGATAGACACCAGCAAAGTGAAAATCCTTCTTAAAGTGGAACGGACAAACGGATCGATCGGCTGGAAGAATTGGTTGAATCGCTTATACGTCAAGGTCATACAATTTCGGTACCAAGTGCGAGAACTGTGCTCTACCCGATTCGAAGTAAAATAATAGAGGTAACAATAATGATAGATACAATCGAAATAATCATAGAAGCAATATAAGGCAAAATTATAGAAATAATAATAACCAATATAATAATAATTGCAATTTTAGAGCAAATAATTACAATCCTAGAGATAGCAACAACAGAAATGATAGAAACAACAATGGCAGAAATAATAACGTTAGAAATAGCAATAACAGAAATAACTACAATAGGTTTAGCAAGAATAATTACAGTCAAACATTTAGAAATATCAACTATATTGAGGATCAGGGAAACGTATAGCCCTCCGGAGAGGAGTAATCTATCCTCCCAGAGCGGATAATAGAGTATATAAAATTTCTAAAATGTTAAGCAGCATTTAAAATTTTTAATAGACACAGGAGCAGATATATCGTTAGTAAAAAATGGAAAATTAAACATCAACAATTATGAATATAATTCCAACGATAAATGCAAATTAACAGGCATTACTAGTGAAGCTGTAATTTCTTTAGGAAATATAAAATTAAAATTAAAAATTGGAGATTGCAAGGTGAACAACTTATTCGGCATAGTAAGTGATGATTTTCCAATCAACATGGATGGAATTATTGGTCGGAACATATTACAAGAATTTTTATGTAAGATAAATTATGAAACTTATACCATATCGTTCAACATCAATGAACAAGAGGTTATCTTACCAATGGAAACGAAATCAGTGAACATTGCACAAATAAAATTGCCAACACAAACAGAAGCAATAGAAAGACAAGAACACAGCTTAGTACTTAACAAGGAAATAAAGAACAGTGTTTTTCTAGCAAACACGATAATACCAGCTAAGGGAATGCGCCATATAAAAGTATTAAACACTAACGATGAGGAGGTAATGATACCAACATTCAAGGTAGAGACTGAACCATTTAAAAATTCTGTATTATCAGGAATAAAAAAAACAAACGATACTGAACGAATAAACAAACTCCTGCAAATATGTAGTAAACATTAACTCCGAGCAAAAAGAGGCCAAAACAAGCCTGCCAGAAATAGTAAAAAAGTATAACGACGTATTCCACCTTCCAAATGAAGTTTTAACAACAACTAATTTCTATAAGCAGAAATTTCTATAGCTGTTCGACCTTTTCTTTTCTTAAATTTTTTTTTATTGTTGGATATCTGGCGACACACAAGTACATCACAAGCTCGGAGAAGGGCAAGCTGACTACGTACACCGCCCAATGCCCTAGACTTTACGGATTACCCAAGATTCATAAGGAGGACTGTCCACTCAGACCGATTGTATCATCCATTAATTCTCCGGCATACAATATGTCAAAATATGTGAGCAAAATTCTTCTCAATCTCACCAGGGATTCGATCTTCAACATAAAAAATTCCACAGAATTCATCTCAAAAATAAAAGGTCTAAAATTAAGTGATAATGAACTAATGGTGTCCTTCGATGCGAAGTCCCTTTTTACGAATGTCCCAGTTTCTTTATGCTTTAGAATTATAAGCGAAAAATGGGAAATATTAAGAACCTACACGGATATCCCCAAGTCGAAATTTTTGGAGATGCTCCGTTTTTGTGTTTCCGATTGTAATTATTTTTCATATAATAATGACATATACAGACAGTATAATGGTCTACCAATGGGCAGCCCCCTTTCTCCCGTACTAGCAGATATAGTGTTGAAGGAACTATTGAATATGGCCTTAGAAAAATTTCAGGTAAAGCCGAAAATCATCACCAAATATGTCGACGATCTTTTCTTGGTATTAAAAAAGGAAAACACACCCACCACTCTTGATGCTTTCAACAATTTTCATGAAAACCTGAATTTTACAGTGGAACGCGAAATAAACAATAGAATCGCGTACCTAGACGTCCTAGTTATCAGGGAAAAGAACACACTAATCACTAAGTGGTACCAGAAACCAACGGCTTCAAACAGAATAATAAATTATAATTCATGTCACCCTTTTCACCAGAAACTAAATACTGCCGGGAACTTCATACATAGAGTCTTTACCTTGAGTGACCGGAGATACCACAAGACTAACAAGGATTTGGTTTTCCAGATCTTAACACAGAATGGGTACCCTAAACATGTTATAAGAAAATTGATGTGGGCACATTTCAACAAGCCAAGGGAAAAAGAAAAACTAAAAGCCAATGCTGAAAACACCCAAAGAGACACAGGAGAGAAAGAAAGCAACACTACCAACGAAGCAAGATATTACAAGAGCGTTAGATATGTACAGGGCCTTTCGGAGGAACTAAAGCATATGTGTAGAAAGCACAATAAATCTATTTGCTTGGCCTTTAAAACAGACAAAAACGTCGGGAGGCTATTCACAAAAACGAAAGATAACAGACACATCTCAAACACGACCAACGTAATCTACAAAATACCATGCAATGGAAACCCGGGCCAACCCTATGATCTAAATTATATAGGAACCACCAATCAGTTACTGAAGAATAGAATCTCTAATCACAAATCGGACATAAAGTGCAAACATGGAAACAGGACTGCTTTGGCCAGCCACTGCTTGCAGCACAACCACAGACCAAATTTCGAAAATGCCCAGATTTTGGATAGAGAAAATGTAAAAGAGAAGCGTTATATTCTGGAGGCCTTACACATTAGCACGACTGACAACACCATGAACAGAAAGACCGACGTAGAGGGTGTTAGTGTGATATACCGTTCACTTCTGGAGAGCCACAAGACTAAAAAGAATTCACGAACTAAACCAGGCAGTCTTCAGTAACCGTTTTGAGATTCAGCCAGAAGACACGGATTTTAGAAAAAAATTTTTATAAAACTGTTACCATGTTATGTAAGTATTTGATCTTCGCTTTCTGTTTTGTACAGGATGTGCTCACTGTTGTTTCTTAGAGTTGTAAGAATATTGTCCCTGAGGATGGTGCCGAAAAGCATCGAAACGTCGGACGCAAGAAAATAAAATTTGGTGTTGACACAATCCGTGTGTTTTGTATTTTGACCTGCAGCCTGAATACAGACCCAGAGAAAAAAAAAATATAAGCAGAAATTACAAACTGTGGATAATACCCCCGTATATATAAAAACTATCGATTACCATATGCCCAGAACGAGGAAATTAAGAGACAAGTTGAAGAATTAAAAGCAAACGACATTATTGAGCCATCTCTTAGTCCGTATAATGCACCATTACTTATCGTACCTAAGAAAGACGATTAGTCGGAGACTTAAGGAAATTGAACGAAAAATTAATCAGCGATAAATTTCCCTGAACCAGATTAGAAGACGTATTGGGCAAATTAGGTAGCGCAAAATATTTTTCAACCCTCGATATGACAAGCTGTTTTCACCAAATTGAGCTTGAAAAAGGTTCAAGACCAGCATGTTCGACCAGATGCGGTCATTTCCAATTCAAAAGACTACCTTTCGGATTAAAGGTATTTTCCAACAGCTTCCAAAGAATGCTAACTATCGCTCTAACCGGACTTAGCTCCGAAGCATTTCTTATTGTTTTTGATTGTAGTATTAAACATCACAATGCAAATCTAACCAAAATATTTCAACGTTTACGCAAATACAATCTCAAACTTAATCTGGACGAATGTCAATTTCTAAAAACAGAAGTGGTATAATTAGGGCACTTAATAACTAATGAAGGAATAAAAACAGACCCTTCAAAATACGAGGTAATTAAAAATTACCTGGAGCACAAAAATGCCGATGAAGTGCGCAGATTCGTAGCTTTCTTTAATTATTACAGACAATTCATTCCAAATTTTACAGAAATCGCAAAGAGTTTAAACTCGTTCTTGAAAAAGAATACACCATTTGTATGGGACGAATCGTGCCAAACGTCATTCGAAACGTTAAAAGAGAAACTGACGCAACCACCGATACTTCAGCATCCAAACTTTAACAAGCCATTCATTTTAGAAAGAAACAAAACGCCTGCGATAAGAACAAGGATATGGATGTTACCCAACCACAGTTAAAGCCTGATCAACTTTACACTTTGGACTGCACTTCCATATCTGACGTTAGAAATATGAAAAGGTTAAAATTTATAATGTTGCGCAACAGTAAAAGGAAGAATATTGATATTGTACGTACAGATAATGAAGTAATAGCCTACTGTAGCGATGATCCTGATATGAATCCAGATTCTATCACGGAGAAACTACGACGCAGCAATAATCGTTATTGGATAATTCTGATATGAAATACGTTTCTATCATGAAGAAGCTATTGAATGTCGCACAGGAAATGAATATACTCGAGCTAGCTCTACCCAAAAAGATGATATATTTATGTGCATCCGGAAAGAAAATTTAAAGATTTATTTAATATGCTGAAGCAAAAAGAAGGTAGTAACAATCGCACGAAACTTAAGATTATAATATATGAACCCCCTAAGAGAATAAATGACATGGGAATGCAAAATCAATTAATGGAATATCACGATTCACCACACGGCGGTCATTCGGGAGTCAGAAAACCCATATTAAAATTGAAGCAACGATACTGTTGGAAAAATATGAGCAGAACGGTAAAGAAATATACGTTAATAATTGCAGACAGTGTGCACTCAATAAACAAGTAAGGCACACCAAAGAGCAAATGATAAAATCCGACACACCTACAACAAGCTTCGAAACTATAGCCATTGACATAATAGGACCATTGCGAATATTTAATAGCTAGATACATACTCACTATGCAATGCGAGCTAGCACCGTTGAAAACTAAGATGCTAACACAGTAACTTCAACCATAGTGAATGACTTTATCCTGAAATATGGACACTTTAAGATCTTAAAAACAGACCAAGGCACGGAGTTCACCAACAATTTAATGCAAGAGATATGCAAATTACTCAACATAAAACAAATTTTTAGCACTCCGTATCACCATCAAACAATGGATGTAGCAAAGCGAAACCATCGTGTGCTTAACGAATACATGCTATCATTTCCCGACGATTTAGAATGGGATAAATGGATACCATACTATACTTTTCATTATAATACTACACCTCATGTAGACAATAGCTATGTAAACGAATTAAAAATCAGTTTGCAAACAGCCAATGGGTGCATTCATAACTCGTAGCCGCTGTCAGCCTTGACTAATAGATATGCTGATAGGCTTAAGCTCAGTGGCTTAATTAGCCTCAAATTCTTGGGCTGAAGAACATTGACAAGGACTAAGTTAGCGGATGAGTTAGATCTTGCGTTCATAACAAGTAAGCCGAAAATGTTGGCTAGCCGCTGAAAGCCACTTATTGTTATGAATGCACCCAATGCAAAAGCAAGAGACATAATGGAAAAAGTAACACCACAAACCTTACAAAGGCCCATATAAAGTAATTGAAAGAAAAGGTACAAATTCTGTAATCGAAATAAATGGCACATTAAAAGAAGTTCATAATGACAGATTAAAAAAATATAATCTGACATAAATAAAGTATTATCCTACTCTTGTTCTGGTGTTGTTGAATTCATTTGCGTTGAGGTTGACACTGGACTAGAGAAGTGCGTTTTATGTTCGGTATATTGCCCGCCAAATCTTTTCAGTCTTGAAGGTGCCAGAGAATTTGAAGTATCACTGTCGGAACTTTCACACAAATTCTCCACCATTATTGTTGCAGGAGACTTTAATGTGAACATTCT
>QYTT01084522.1:0-20188 GCA_006980735.1 Dasypogon diadema
ATCAAGGGTATAACATAGTTGGTATAAACCAATTATAATGTCTTTTCTTGTCTTTTCTTGATATTCCTCAATGGGATAAGCGCAGTTGGAAAGTTGGGATTATTTATTTTGTACGGGTAGCTTTTTATCCCCGATAAATTGGTGAACCTAAACTAAAACCTACCATAATTATTTTTTTTATCCTTAAAAATGTCGCTTATCTCATTTTGATTTCAAGCGTCGAAATGTAGTTTATTTGTTCAACTGATAAATATTTTTAGGCATTACAAATGATTACTTAGATTTATGATACTATACATATATGTAAAGTATACAAATAAAAGGAGTATCGTACAATGGGGTAACTTGCAACACTTTTGAACTTTCACTATTTGTAACTTTTGAAATATATGTTTAATATGTCAATATAGTACCTCATACTTACGAAGAAGTAAATACCTTTCTTTTAAAACAATTTTGAGGTATTTCTGGTTTATTACCTGTCCCTTTTACTAAGTTTTCCGATGTGTTGCAAGTTACCTGCCAGATGGAGTAAATTGCAACAGTTCCTTTGGAAAAACTATTCTTTAACAAATTCTGTAAATGTAAAGTCAAAACGTAAAAAATTCCATTAAAACGTAAAGTTTCAATTAGCAATATAACCTTTAAACCTTAGCATAACAGTATTTCTAAACTTCTCACACATTTTTACTGAATGAAGAAGTTGTTTTCTATCTTGCCCTTCCCATTTTAATATGGTATCTGTCTACCAAATTTCAAATCTTTAAATCAATGCGTTATCTATAATAATACGTGGTCGGACAGGCAGAAAAGCATTTATCTTTTCTTCTCCCGTTAATGGCATGTCGAGTGTGATGCCAACCTGACCTCCTAAAACCTAAAATGATTTTCCAGCATGACAACACTCGGCTAAACCGGTCAAAACAACTCTAGAGTTGCTCGGATGGGATGTTCTATCCCACCCGCCGTATTCGCCAGCCACTTTTTTCGATCCATGGCGAACCACCTTTCTGACCAGCACTTCAGTTCCTTTGGAGATATAAAAAAATGGCTCGATTCACGGATAACCTCAAAAGATGAGTCCTTCTTCGGCAAAAAAATTCGCTTTTTACCAAAAAGCCGGGAAAAAGTTGTATCTGACAATGGATAGTACTTTGAATAACATGTGCCTAAATATATTAAAGCGACGTAATTAAGATATATGGTTATTTAAATTTAATGTTTTTCTTTGCTATCTGAGTCATTTCGTGAGATTTATTTAGCTTGATTTTTCGTTTTCGTTTTTTGTTTTTGCTTCGCATTTAAAAGCAATTTTGTTTCTGTTGTTATTGATACTACTTTGGAAGAAAAGCGATAAGCTAGAATAAAAAAAAAAATTCGTTAAAAAACTAGAGTCTTTTGTTTATCTTTTCTTAGTACAATTTTCTTCACAGATACTGCCCGAGTCATTTTGCGAGGTACTCTAAATAAAAGAAATCAGTTAAAATTATTTTTCAGATATTCGCTATGTAGACCTGTAAATTCCAAACGAATATTCGGGACTTTAGCTATTATAAATTAAAATCATTAAATTCAGTTAAAATTTTTAGTTCTGAAAAATTCCCCCGTTCCCTTTCAGTGTAATAACTGAATCCAATCAAATGGAATCTGATCATAAAACGAAATCAAATTGACGAAAATTAGATTAGACCTTATCAATTTATCCAAACTTACAAACTGTTCCTAGTTAATTTTACACGATTCTCCCACAATTACCTGAATCGAAATCCATAAAGGTACTCCCCAGGGCATAAACATGGACCTTCTTCATTTCACACGCTGCAGTGCAACCCTGTGGAAGGCCAAAACACCGGTTGCATGCACCTAGAAAACCGGAAAATGTCATAAAACCGGAAATTTATGGAACTCTGCGCATGCATGCTGGAAGCTGGATGAGGCTTTCCAATTCCAACCCACGCCATTTCCAGTCTGTTACCCCAGTTCTGTGGGGAACTCGTCTTCCCCAAATCTTGGAATGGAATTCTAGCTGACTGACTGGAATCCAAAGTTGAACCTGACGTCTTTAACTTCTGGTTGTGGAGTTCACTTATCCCTCAGTTCAAGACGAGGTGAGCTCGGGTTAACGTGCTCGGATTGGTATACGGTGCTGGGAGATATTCTGGTCCGCGACTATAAATTGAAACAAGGTATCAACGTGCATTTTCACCTTAAGTTGTGAAATCGTCCAAGAAAACATGGGAACCCGCGTTAATTTTAGAAAAGACAGAAAATCCATCCAACACAAAGAGTAGACCATTACCTTCCTGCCTGGCATTGTAAACTCGTCTTCGCCAGGTTATAAAACTCGCGACCCGCTGTTCGTGCCCTGGTGTGCCGTGCTCCGAAGTTAATCGCTCCGCGTGTGGGTTTAATTCTGTTAAGTAAAACGGGTTTGCGCACTGATCCCAGCTTGTGTTGTTGAAAGAGTGCTTCGGCCACGAATTCCTTTCCTTTCATCATTAATTGGTGGCTTAGTTTTTGCCTTACACAAATTCATGCATAATTGAGAATTTTGTGATTTTTATTTTTGTTTCTGCGAGCAAAATCGAAAAATAAAAAGTGGTAATAAGAAAAAGTTTCTTGTGCTCGGAGTCAGGCATTACAAAGAAAATTAGACAGTGCAGAGTGCCTAGGATTACTGTGGATTACCTGCATCAACAGCAGCAACAAGGAGCATTGGGAATGTGCCACCTTGACACCTCAATCCAGCACCTATAACACCTTCCTAACGTATGTACCTACCTTTACAATGTTGTTTTAAAAAACACTTGGAAATTTCATTTACTACCTTAATTTCTTTTGGCAAATATTGAGAAAATGTAAATATTGAGAAAATGTAAATATTGAGAATGTAGAAAGTAAATATAGTAGTATTCCTTGCTCTAGGTCACTTAACCTTAAAGATACTTTGATTGCTATTGATCTGTGTCTCCCAGCAGTTTGCTAAAGTTTTCCAGTGGACTTACTGCTCTCGTTTCTGTAAGATGGACCACATACTTCATGCAGGAATAAGAATGTTGGTAGTGAGATTGCCTAGTTCCCTCCTGACACCTTGAGTTCATACCAAACCCTTGCATAAGAATAAAATGTAATTTTTCCATCAAAGCATTTTCCATTTGATTTTATTGTTTGTTGTCAACGAGCTTTAAAGTCGTAAATCCGTTCTCGCCAAAAAGCAATGAAACACTTTTTGACTGAGCCTCATTTCTTCCGATATTACCCAGGCTGCGGAAGAGGTGAAAATCTGTCAGCGATAGATCCAGAGGGTATGGAGAATGAAAGAATCTCGTATCCCAATTAGTTTTATTCATTTATTATTTCAAACAAGTACACAATTAAGTTTTTAAACTTATCATCATATGCAAAATTGCAAAAAGATAGTGTAGAATGGGACAAGTACCAAAGGAAAAGTTCTTAGTACCGAAGGCCTGAGTTCTTTAGCGTAAGTGCAAGTACCACATGTATAAAAAGTCTTGTACGTAAGTACTGAGTACTACTAAAAAGTACTGAGTACTTCTTAATGAAATTTTTTCAATCTACGTATGTCTACGGTATTGCAAAGAAAATTATAGAGTATAGAGCACCTTCTGAAAACTACAATATCCTAAACGCTGGTGCTACACGTATAGTAAAAACTGTCACTTCTCATCAAAGTGCAATTCCGATTGGTATTGAGAAAATTTTAAGCACAAATTTAACATAATTCGGATTTCTTAGTAGAAAATCATATGATATTATGCCCTCTTACTCTTTTGCCCTCGACACGGATAAATAAAAATTTTGTGAAATCTTCCGGGCTCCAAGAATAATCCTGGACTGAAATTCGTAAAGTATTAGAAAGAGGGGCAGGCTTACATTGAGTTACTTCGTATGTTGCATATTGCGGCGAACTGAAGGTATATATATAGGTACTTCATAAACCCAGACATAAGACAGTAAAAATCTTGATACTTAAGTACAAAGCTTAGTTTTAATTACAAGTAAATAGAAGCAAGGACTTATATTTCAAGTACTAAGTAGGAGATTTCAAAAGTAAAGTAATGAAAATGTACTTAAGTATTGTTCAGTCTGAAGTAGTGAAATAAAAAGAAAAAACGAAGTAGTTTAAGAATATAATCAACAACAAAAAGAAATAAAGCAGATAAAATAAAAATAAAAAAAGCAAAAATACAATCCTAATACTAAAAAAAGTAAGAAATAGATATTAATGTGAGAGGACCGCTATATATAGGGTATCCGGTAATTAATCGATATGCGATATATAAGTCGATTCCTTTAAGTTTTTTTATTAACGTTTTCAGGAACCGCCCCCCCCCCCCTGAAATCACTCTCTACCCCTCACAATGGCGTCCAAAAATTTTATGACCTTATAAAATTTTTATAACTCCTCACAAAGATATCACAGTTTAACGACTCATTTAAAATAAAACACTGTGGCTTTCCAAAGTTATCTTACATGTCCCGAGATCGAATGTGTCCTCAAAAGTCATTTAAGGCCGAATTTGATAAATGTGAGATCAAACAAAGTTTTACCTTTCAAGTAAATACAGAAGCTTCTAACACTTGATACAAGTTACATGAAAAATAAATTAGAAAAAAGTTAAGATAAAACTAAAGTGTGCATCCAAAAACTGACTTATCTAAAGGGACGGAGTTGACAAAGACAATTTATTGAGTATTACATATATTTTATTTTTATTTTAGACGTAATGCTATTAATATGATCAGTTCAAATTAGTGTTTGATTAAAAATTACTCCTAGATTTCTGTCTAAAATTCTGTAATGAATGATCTCGTCATTCATTTGGAAAACAAGACAAGTATTAGGATGCAAACAGTTCTTGAAGATAATGATAGAATTACATTCAGATATGTTAGGTGTAAGCTTGCTAACCAATTTTCACTTCTGAACGTATCACACAACCAACTGCTTCCTCAATCGAAACCCTGGATCTAAATATATATAATATATAAAAGTCATCTATTATCTCCATACATTTGTAGTGCCTAATCACAAGAGTTATATCATTAATAAATATGAAAAACAGTGATCCCAATATCGATTCCTGAGGTATACCACTAAGAATGGAGAAAAAACTAGAAAACCTTTCTGCACAACAGGCACGTTGCCGACGACCAAAAAGCTAGGATTTAATAAGTTTACCGGCCGGGTTTGAGATGTCTAGATCACTAATTAAGAGATGGTGATCAACCTTATTAAATAACTTTGAGAAATTCAAAAGTACGAATAGAGTTAGCTTATCAGCGGCCATATCTAGTGTAACTGTGATTTCATCTAAAGCCAGATTGATAAGAAACGAAGAGATTGTTATCCTCAATGAGGGTTGAGACTTTATTGTGAAGCCATTTTTCTACCACCTTAGAATGGAAAGAAAGAATTGATATTGGGTGAATTTCGCTCGAGCCTGCTCTTTTAGAAATTGGTATCGCTTTTCCTTTCATATGGGAAAAACAAAATTTGTTATTAGGGTGTTGAAATATGGGTAATATAGAGAAGCACGTTAGGCAAGATAAGATTAACAAACCTAGTATGAACATTATCGAGTTCAACTGTATTTGATTTAGCACAAAGCAATGCTCTCTTCGAAATTATTGTTAACAGGTGCTGAAAGTTCAGCATTGTTTTGATGACACCCACTAAATGGTCTAGAGAACTCGCGATTTAATTCACTTAGATCAATATGAATGTCACAAGATCCGGTCTTACCTTCAACAGTATCCCTTAAGTTTTTCCATAGTCTCATGGGAGGGTGTTTGCTGCCAAATTTTGTTCAGTGGTCATTAATTTTAGAGGATCGAATTTCTTTACTAATAAGATTACGCAAAATATGTTAAAAACTCCAATATTCAGTAGCTCGGAAATGCTTAAGAGATATTTCACCAAAATTTCTATTTCTGTTTCCATGCAGGGTTCAACTCCGAGTGGTCATGAAAAAAACTCGAGTTAAGTTGAGTTTCGTTCAGCTTAAGTAAACTACACGAAAGAAGTCGTCTTGAGTTGAGTTTAGCTGCAAATGCCATTTTTGTTTATTTTAACTTGAAATTAGTATATTATTAATTAAAATGACAACTGAGCGAGTTTTCTGAACGGAAGAATACTGTATTTTATTAATTTCGATAATTGAGGAGAAGAATATTTTAACATGAATTGACGGGAAAAATATAGAAGAAGGGACATTTTTAAAATAGTTAAAAATAAATTTGAAAAAAGAGGAATAGTGCGCAAAAACGAAAGGGAAATTGAAAATAAACGAAAAAACTTGAAAAAATCTTATGTGGTAGCGAGAAAAGTAAACAATATTAGTGGAGAATGAAAAACAACCTGTGACTACTGCGATATTTTAGATAGAATACTTGGCACACGGCCCTTTTCCTCATGTATTCCATTAACAATTGTCTTTTGGTTAAAAAGCTAATATATATTTATTCTTAGCTGTAGAAAACTGTGAGGAAAACATTATTATAGAGGAAGATATAATATGTGAAATAAGTGAGGAAAGAAAAAAAGAAAAAGGAGGGCTTCAGAAAAAGCTCATTAATTATGAGGGGGAGATTATATCGTCAACAGAAGTCTATTCTACAAGATTTGAAAAGTTTGTTGTCAAACGATGGACAAAAAAGTAATGAGAATAATTCACGCTGCACTTGAAAAGTGGAAAAACCAGGCTTAAGTACAGTTCCTATATGAACTGCCTTAATAAAGTATTATTAGTTATTTAAAAAAAAAAAACTAGAAACGCTTTTATCTCCCTCCCATTTATGATATTACACATGACTATTGTTAGAAGAAAAATTTTTGTAAATAAATTCAAACTAGCATAATACCAGAATGTTTCATAGTAATGTCCAAAAATCTGAAATTATTAAGTAATTTTACGATCTTTACTACATATGGAGAGTTAACTTCCCGAGCAGAAATTTGTTAGGGCTAGAACTTGGCGCAAGTCTGGCTTGACCGATTTCTATTAGGGTCCTGATGGGGGAGCCTGATCTGGCGCAGATCCGAAATGTAACGCGGTTGCGAGCCCAGGCCCTAACAGATAACATTTTTAAATCAAAAAAATACAACTTCTCCTCAAAGCCGATCTACTACGGATTTGAACTCACAAGCATCTGCGTTGTAAGCAACCTCTTTTACCCCTACGCTAGGATCAGGTGTTCACAAAAATGTAGTTCAACACATTCAGTATGTTTGTTTATGAAACTGAAGCACTTTTACGGTTTCACATTTTATTTCGAAAAATTCGTTTTCCACAACTTTCCTATCTCAAAAACCTGCTTTCATCTTTCTAATTCGATTCTAACAAAAAACCTTAAAAATTGTAACATTTGAGTCAACCAAAACCCGAGACAAAATGTAATAAAACTTATTTTTCATTCTCTGGCTGTTAGTCGTATAGCTTCTCCGGATTTTTGTGTTCGATTCATCGCTTCTTTTTCTAATATTTTTATTTCCATATCGCTGATAATATGTATTAGAAAAAGCACAAATTTTGACGATGCCTTTTTTCCATACAATTCGATAAAATTTCCAATATTTCTATCCAATTCCATTCCAAAAAAAGCTTGATACAATAAACTATCCATGTCAAGGTTAACGAAATCATGCCAGGTAAATACATGTTCCTTGCTATTCACTGGTCCCAGATTGAAGATTAAAAATATAAGATACTGCCTAGAGAAATTTGACACAAAAATCTAGTTGAACAATTGGACATAATCAATATTGTTAACAATAATAGGTCCAGAAGCGTGGAAGAATGACGAAAGAAATATGTGAGTAGAATTACCAACCGATAGGCCAGATGACTGAACAAAATCAACAAAATTAGCTCTTGGACTCCAGCTAAGGAAGTCCATGTTAAATATACCGCAAATATAATCAAGTGGGCATTCATACCCAATGTCAGCAATGAGAATCTCAAGCGAACTCATTTCAGAAATATAGAATTGTTTATATAAACCTTATAGAATTAACACGAACTTTCACAACAATATACTTAATCTTGGTATACGCATCCGATTGGGCTATTAAACGAGCGTGAAGTGTGCTGTTCACATAAAAACCTTCAATTCTAAAAACATTCAATTTTCGCAAGGCACTGAAATCGTTACAAACGTCCAGTAAACAATTATCAAATATATGTCTAAATTCATCGTTTTTTGAAACCAAACTTTACGCATTAAGACGACAGATTACCATTACTACAATAAATTTTTTGCACATAATATTCAAAAAAATTTGAGCATTGCTCATCAGGTCATCAGACGTAGAAACACTGTTAAACATGAAACTCACGTCGAATTTTTACAAAGGCAGTGGCTAAGATCTTATTCACTTTTGTATGTCTTCTTTTACGCGGCTTTGATTTCCTGTAGCATACAAGCCACATAAATCAAGGGGATTTTGAGCACATCCACAAAAATATTTAACAATACGTAAGTACAGCTTTTCAGTGGTGCAATATCCAATTCAGCAGTCTTTTTTTAAGGTATAAAAAAGACTACTGAAGCACAGGGGACAACCTCACAGCACAGTTTATGGGGAATGGAATTTTAACCTGATAAATGTTGCAAGTTGTCGGTTGCTACGCAAGTACAATTCTCGTCAGTATAATTCCCTCAACTACTGATGACCAGATGAATCAATACACGCGTTGCAGAAGTCAAAACTGCGCCCATCCTCCTTCTCTCCGGTCTGCAGGCCACAGCCACTTCGGCCACCGGCGTGTTTATGTGGGGATCTGGGTCATTTCCTATCGGCATTTACCATTGATCTTTTTCTCTGTTGAAAACATGATACTTATTTTATACATATGATTGTAATATTGTAACAATAGCTGAGAGGTTGTTCATATTAATAATAACGATGCAAGATGGTATGGTTTTTTGTATCAGGTAGATTGCTGCTGTACGTGCAACTAAAAGCATTTTAAAGACTCTCTGTAGTAACAATTTTTACTTGAAATGTGCTATTTTCATGCTTTGCTTTATAAAAATTAACGCAAGGATTATGCTTTTTAAGTTAGAAGTCATCAAATTTCTGACTCCTAAAATATATTTTTTGGCGCAATAACTGAAGAATAATACCATAATGCATGCAACACAGTTTAATTAGCAAGAATTTTAAGGAAAAATGATATTGAACGTTATTTTAAGCTAACAAATGTTGAAAGTAAATTCACAAGTTTTATTGTGTTTTTAAAAACAGAATACCCGCTTTGCGACATACCATTGGGTTCACAACAATAACTCTTCTCAGCAGAATTGATCAAACTCAACCCTAATGAACCACCTCACTCACTTCATTTCAGCGCCACCTTTCTCTATAAAGGAGCCCGGTTGTAAAAAATATCGAACTCCAAAACTTTTTCAACGATAAAATGCATGATATTTTTTCACGAAAAAGAGGATAATAATATTAATAAAGAAAATAAGGTAAAAAACAAACAACCATTAACATAATTAAATATGTGATATTTTTATTTCCATATCGTTGATAACATTAGAAAAAGCACAAATTTTAACGATGCCTTTTTTCCATACAATTCGATAAAACTTCCAATATTTCTAATTTTTCCATAGTCCTGGCACAGGACGGTGTGGTTAACATAACCACAATTGTGTTGTGTCCGCAGTTCTGTTTTTATAACATGAAATTTAGGTCAAGTTTATAAAATGAAATTGATTTTTTTCCATTTTTTTACTTCCTTCCTTTTCTGAGGCCCCGGTGTTTTGCACCCGCTGTATCCTTCACATGACCGGCCCTGCTTCATTTGATCGCGTATTTGCAAAGTTGTGCCTCTATCAATTCATGCATCGACATGGATTAAATATGCAGATTAGTGCCACTAAGTTTAATATTTCTATTCAATATAAATAAGAGAATGTTGCTTTCTTGTTATCCTATTATGGCAAAATATTGGAAACACAAAAATGCCAAATTAAAAAAAAAAAACTCCGTCTGCTTCTACGGCCACTGTCCGCCGATCGGATAATTTATTTTTTGGACATTCATGAAACATGCCCCCGGGTATTGCCGTAATGGATGATGGTGTCTTTGCTATTGGCTGGGCTAAACGTTCCTACGAAGTGGTGATATTTAGTTCACTCAGCTATCGACAATATATATCAGAATTGATTATTTATCCGCCACATAATACCTCATGATGTGGAAGCCCTCTCCATTCCACCATATGTCAGCATCTCCTTTAAATGAAAACTGGGTTTTGGTGTCAAGCCACCACGTACTCCAGGTTTGCAATAGATCCATAAGATGTAATTTGAGATGACCTATTATTGGTTTCCTATCACCAACCTGTCCAAGATAAGTTCATATTCCTGAAATCCCAGATCAGAGGAATATAAGAATATCCTCATTTGAGGCAGTCATCGGATAAACTTGTAGACATATCATGTGCATCTCATGCAACCCGATACTATTGTTTTGTTACTCCTAGTCTCTTTCCAATTTTCCATATGGTTAAGAAAGGATCTTTATGCTCTTTAGAAATGTTATATCATGTATGATTGTAAGTCTTCTAAACGGGACTAATCTTACAGACTGAAAATTTTTCCTTAACCAGCCATAACAATCATGTGCTATATTTAGTCTAAAAACGACAATTAGTTTTTGATGGATTATCCATTCTTTCGAATTCATATAATATTTAATACTTGATATGATTTTTTTTAGCCATCTAAAAAAACACAACAGTAAGCACGTATACAAGTCAAGCATCAACAACATCATAACATATAATTTATATATATTTTTTCGCTGTCCAAATTTAATTATAAAACTTCATAATATAACGTGCTCCTAATCTACCGCTCCCAGAGAAAGTAAAACCAATACCGTCGGAGCTGCTTTAAAGCCAGACTTCAGACCAATTTATATCTTTCACGCATATCTTCACTTTACTTTGGGAGAATTGAAAACTAATTATTGCTGAAAATATGAAATTATGAAAATAATAAAAGTTATACCCCCACATTTACCTCACCCAAGTAATCAGAAGTATCCGCTAATATATTTGAAATTACTACAATAATTGCTGTTGAAGAACTTTAATACCTGCACTTATTACGGACCTAATTGCATGTTTGCTTCCCTTAGGTTCATCAACCTGCAACAAAGTCCATTCCTGCTACTAATTTCAGCGTAATGTTACGTTCACTATAATAAGCATATTGAATGTCCAGACCAGCCACAAAGAGGTTGTTTCAGGTGTCTAATGCAGTCGTAACCAACATCCTCTCCCCCAAGCAAAGCAAGATGTAACGCAGTAAAAACTGGTCAGGCCGACTGCCGACAGTGCATCGGTCACATCTAAACCCTTCCACATCCAGAACTGAATACAGAAGTGAATAGCCACATTAAGTACCCTTTCATCTGTTTCAGACAATTCAGCTTTAATCGAGGCCCAGAAAGGTTCCTGACCCATTAAGTACTTTGCTCGCTCCTTAAGGAAGATGCCATTTTTGAGTCCACTCAAATCGAACACTTAAAAGGTTGTCGGACAGTAGCTCTAATTGACATCCGCGGAAGGACTGACCGGTTTCGAACCGGCTCATTTCGAGACAACTACTATACAAGTATACCGTAAAGGCTTGTCAAGATGAGCTTCGAGTGCATCCAGCATTGGCATCGATGTCAAGGTAGAATGAAAAATGCCGGCTTATGTCTGCCGGATTATCCACTCAGCAACTGTCTTGGAATGAAGAAATTTAAGCCAATTAGGGTCGGTAGAGCAATTTTCAGCACTACACGTCATGTCTGAGGTGGACTCATGTGCAATCACTGGAAGCGTTTCCAAGTGAATTGGTCGCGAACTGAAAGAAATTTATCAAGTTTTTTCGTATTCAAGAGGACGTGATAAACCGTGTAATTTTCATGAAATCGTTGTTTCCGTGAATGTGAAAGAGCGTGAAATAATTCATCAATTTAATTAATTTTAAAACTGTCGAATTCATTCCATTTGCAGTTACTTTTGTATGCAATTATCGCCAGATGGATGGATGCCTCCAAAATTTGCTTCAGGGAGAACTGATTAAAACTAGAGCTCCCTATTAAACGTTTAATCGTCTAAACGTTTAAACGTTTTTTTAATAAACGCTTCTCAAAAAACGTTTTCCTACAAAACGTTTAAACGTTTTTTTGTTACGAAACATTTTTGCGAAACGTTTACTTAGCTAAACGTTTTTTTTTAAAACATTTAATCGGTTTTTAGCTTATTCTGCCAGTTTGATCAATTTAATATAGTCTTTATCCTACAAACAAGTTTAACGAGCTTCAGTAACCCAGTAATTAAAAAATCACAAGATTTATAATTCAGAAAAATTAGGAAAAGAGGGATGAAATTATTATATTGTAAGGGTTTTGTATTATGCTTTAACAAACCAAAATTATATTGAGTAAGAAAAATAAAGTGTTATTTCGACTTGGTTATTACGGTGCGTGTGGCATGAATGTCGAATTTTAAGTGTTTGTTTTAATATAAAAAGAACAGCATATCAACATTTTCTGGCTTTAAGCAATTGAGTTTGGGTGTTACAAAGTTCCCTGCGGTAGAGAAAGTTCGTTCTGAGCTAGCGGACGTTGCTATCGAGTTTTTCAGCAGACCAGGGAGTTCACCTCCAAGGGAAACTGTGTCTGCCGTGTACAGTTCGATTGCAACATTGCAACTTTTTTTTGGGAATGTATGGGCTTGTTGAACAAGAACTCTGGTGTTGATCTACGCTCGCTATATGTAGCTTCCTTATCTGACGTGGTTGACGGCCAGCTTGCAGCTCCCAAAAGTCCAAGAACACTCTCATGCACTTTACGACGGGTCTCGGGTAACTCTTCCTCTAGGTCTTTGTACCGCGGATCCAAGAAGGAGGCTATAAGTCTTGCTGACACCTCCGAAAATTTATCCCACGTAAATAGTCTGAATCGTTCTTCGCACTGGCTAGAGACAATACTTTTAACTTCCTTAAAATATTTTGAAGTGGATAAAGGTGAACTATAATTTTAATATCTAAGTAATCCCAAAAGTTTCAAAATAAGCGAAGTCTGCGTAAAAAACAGCTATATGTTTTGTAAGAAAATGTTTTGTTTAGTAATAAACGTTTTCCGACACGTTTTGTAACAAAAACACGTTTCGTAACGAAAAACGTTTAAACGTTTTGTAAGAAAACGTTTTTCGAGGGTGCGTTTAAAATGTTTAATCAAAAACGTTTAAACGGAAAAACGTTTTAGACCTGGAGCCATAATTAAAACCGTCTTTTGGGAAATTGCCTATTTTCCACACATCTCACTAGTTCCGTTTAGAAACTCATTAATTTTTGATTTCTTGACGGACTAACTTCGTGGCAACTGTTCGTATATAGTGTCCATAGTGAGGCGTGTTCTCAAGTACATCAGTCTTGGCGTTTCTAATTTGCACTTGCCTATTGCTCCTTTTAGTGAGCTATTGAAAAAAATAATACGTGAGTAACGTGTATTAGCGTTGAGCAACCACATGTATTAAATCACTACATAACTGTCGGATATAATTGCGATTTTTATGAAAAACAAAAAAAATCTGATTGCCTTATAGGTGGAGAGTTAAGAGTACTTCCGTATCACGCTACGTTTGCTCACAGACTAAAGTCAAGAAAACCAGCCATCTACTGTCTATTAAAACGTTAGAAACAGATGTTCCGTAGGCAGTTACAATCCATATTTTCCTCCTTCTGCATAATAATTAACACTATTCCTACCGAGATGCTTACAACTGAGAGAAATAATACGCTGAGTAATGCAATTGAAAGAGAGGTCACCGGTCAAATGACCGGGTTTGGTAGGAATAGTGTTAAGAAAAGGCACAAACATGTGGAGTTAGTTATCCCGCCACTAAGCCTGGGTAAACTTTCAATGGCCCAGCAGGAAATCAAGTAAAGTATTACTCTGAGAATTACTTATCGCATTGATGAATATTTCACAGTTTTTAATCCAAAACAAAAGAAAAACACTACTTGGTACAAAATGTTCAAGAAGCCATTACCCGCTGCATTACATTCTCTTAAAAGTAATGTGAAAATGTAATTAGTCCAAATTATACATTTTTCTGTCGAAGTCGAGGTCATGTTTCAACATATTATCTATGGTAGCGTTTTTCCTGGAACAAGCACGAACTTTGACTTCAGATTCAGTTCATCTTCAGTTGTGATTACGTGGTTTTTGTGAAAAAGGTGACTTTTAAACTGGACAAATAGATTAATTATTGGTGAATGAAAAATAAGAATTCCTGTTCTAAATCTCAACCGTCTATCACTTAAACTAAATTCGTGACATTGAGATCTATTATTTCACGAAAGATACTCTTACTCTGTCCTTTACTCCGTGATTAATTTTTCCCCTCGGGTTCTGTAATTGATTACAAATACACAAATTCTATAATACCATATGGGTAATTTTACCAGCAACTTATTACTGGTAAGTTATAAAATAAGATATTGGTCGTAAATAGCTACTCCATTGATTCTGTGTTAGGATTATATTAGCTCATTGACATCTAATGATAAATGTAGGTAATGTGATCTAGTTGATAAAATCTAGGGATTGCGAGAATTTATGTAGGACCTACCAAAGAAAGAAAATCTTCTTTTTATCGAATTGCAAGGTTCCTATGGAAATCATTATTGTAACGTATCAATTAATTACAGAGACTTTGTAAAATAAACGGTTCACTTCTGTCTCCATGCCCTATCGTCAGAGCATTGAATGAAATGAAGTAACTGGCAACCTGGTATAAACAGTGGCATCAAGGACGGCTTCCAAATCCCGAACCAACGATTGGCATTAGATGTAGTCCAACAAGTAATAAGAATCAACCCATTTAAGATTATAGCCGCAGATGAGAAACTCATTTGCTTCTTAACAAATGTTACAGTTGAATTTAGTGGCTATTGGCATTCACATATTTTTTACGTTATAACGTACAGAATATAATCTTACTTCTGTATAACTAGTTGAAATTTAAAACAGGGTAATAAAGAAAAGTGTAAGTAATACAAATTAAAGAAATAACGTAAGAAAAGTGTAATAAAGTAAAATAAGAAATAAAAATTAATAATAAAATGAAATAATCGACTTATTTTTGAAATGTATACCAGTTATAAAATTTCAGAAATGCTTTTTAAGTAATTAGCACGTTACATCTTGAGCTTTACCCCCCCTCCATTTTTTTGCTTGTCCTAGTGAGACTTATCCATAGCCCGCCGGTTGTCACACATTCGTAGTTCAGCCTGTATAGAACACGATTTTTTCCTTACCGCCTGTATTATTAGAAAACAATGTTTTGAAGTACGTCCATTCAGTCAAAAATTTAAGCCGTAAAATCAAAATCCGGAAAGTACAAAATTTCCCAAGAGTTGAATGGGTGTCTTTTTAGCAATCGGAATAATTAGTACTTGTTTGCATAGATTTGGGTATAATAAGGTTGTAAATATGCAATATTGGGCGAGTGATATATGGAGCAATCAGCTTAATAAACCTTAAGGAAAAAACATCAAGTCCATCAGGTACATATACTAATTTAAAAATGCGTTATTAAATACCTTTTTTACCTACCATACACAATCCGTATTATTGTAGATGCATTTCAACAAGTGTTCTTGTCGTCGTCAGCAGACTTCGCAGATTAAAAATATTTTCCATTTTTCCAATTTGCGAAAAATCGGAAATACTTCTTTCATAGAAAAGTCACGCTTGCGATTTTAAGCGAGCTGATGAAGGACAAGATTTTTGAAAACTGGCGTGAGTGTCCATGGAATGACGAACTGACGAGATTACCTTACCGTCAAATTGAAACATTCCTGAATTTTTTTTAAATGCTAACACATCGTTATCTCTTTCCATCTTCAAAATTTTGCTTTTATGGAACTTAAACAAGGAAAAAATGTTCAGTTTTGATTTTTGAAATCTGAGTTTAATCGAGTGGTATTTTTCACTTTATACGCTGTAGTTCGTTTATAAAATTGGCGACTCACCGAAACAAAACCCTTGCTTCTCTAAAACCATTGTTATTTCTAGGCAGAGATCGAAGGACAGTATTTACCGATCATTCATTACGATTTTTGTGATACAGAGTTCAGAACCATGAATTCTAACAAAGGGTAATATTTAAGGAGACTAAAATTTTCCCCCAAATATCTTCTTTCGTCTATATGCAGGTAATGCGATTTCAGTTTACAATAGCAAACGAGAGAGCGTGGTAAAACAAGAAGAAAATGCAAATTTTGGGGGAGATTCACTCCGGTTTAGTGGAAAAACCAAATAAACATTAACTTCATCAAAAATGAAAAGCTTTAATTACATATAAGTACCGACTGATTACTTGTTGCCCTTTCTGTAAGAATCCTGCCCACAAAGATGTTATATTTCGAAAAGATAATGTCATCATCCAGGTTAGTACCGAGAGTATGATGCATTGGCTTCATTAAAAAAAAACTGAATGTTCTCGAGTGGCCCACATTGCCCCGGATTGTAACCCGATTGAAAATCTATATAATCTATGGGGAATTGTCGTTTGCCACATTTGAGTCGATACAAAAATTTATAATGGCAATTTTGGAAGCTGGGAATGCAATGGAGGATGAAGAACTTCGAAGTCTCGCCAAAAGCATACGAGACCGCATCTGCAAAATGATAAAGCAAAAGAGAGATCCAATTGATCTCTAGAATTAAATTTTAATTGTGATATTATTCTATTTTGTTCAAATAAATGAACTTTTTCTGAACGGTATTTATAATTATAGACAAGGTCCTGAACACATTTGGGTAAATTTTGTCAACTCTACTTTTTGTACAGTAGTTTTCCAAGTGGCAAAAGTTTTGTGCAAATTTCATCCCATACAATATTGTCTAAATAAACAAACAGCCGAATACAGGGGGATATGTATAAATGTTAATAGCAATATATAATAGACTGAAATAGGTCACCCTGTATAGTGATAGATAGAAGTTGTCGTAATGAGTATAGGCACAGAAAAAATTCGGAATTTTGTAGAATACTGCAGAAGGGATTTTGTGTCAGGTTTTTATATAAGAAAAGCCGACAGTACTAGAATGCATGGTGAATCAGGCTTACGATAATAATACACAAAGAGGAATTTAATGGGCCTATTGACGTCTAAATATAAATAAGGAGATTTTCTTTCTTATAATTTATAGAAAGAGATGCAATTATTACCTCCAAAACGAAAAGTGATAGGTGGGCACATGCATTTCAAATTAAAAGGAAATTTATAAGGTTTTCATTAAATATTGAAAGAAACATCCAAGTTACCCATGTTGCCTGTTGCAGCCATCTTCCAGCTCGCTAGGGAGAGGTTGTAGCAACCCACACTAAATCCGAAATCCTAGCGCGCATTGCGAAAAGAGTTGATTTAGTCATTGTGAATCAGAAAAAGTGCATGCAGAGCACCAACACAGGCTCAGCTGCGTCTTCGGGTGAAAGTATTCTCTCCCTTTCAGGAGCAAGTTAGTTAGTTGAGTTAGCACTACACAGCAACTAGGCCTCGGTCGGCTGCACAACGTAAGCGAATATCGCGATTCGGTTAGGTAGTAATAACTTGGATTATTCTAAGACCGGTCGTTGTATTTATTGTTGGAACCTTAAGTCCCACAAGAGCAAGCCATTTAGTAAGTCCGCCGCATAGACATCCAACCTGAACTCCTACAGGTACGGAGACAGAATCATTTAGTATCCCCACCCTTTTGAAATAATATTCACAGTGTTCCTGCGTTTCCAGGGAAACTAACTTGCCGCTCCAGGTTCAGGATTTTTCTTTTAGTTGTTTTACACGACAGCATAATTCCTTTCTTACACCCTATACAGACGGCATACTCGAATGAGCATTATGACGTCAAAATATTACGATTTGTTTAAGATTTCATATAAATATGCTGGGAGCTACGTCATTTTGACATCATAATGATCATTCGAGTGTGCCGTCTGTCTACGGTATTAGCCTGCCCCACTGATTGCAGTGTTCTTTTGTGACGCACTATTTAATTAGATTCTTCAATGAGACCATATGAAGTAACACCATATGGCATTATCTACTTTCTAAATATGTCAAAGGCCCTATTTTCTATATGACTTTATTGTGAACCTTGATACGCCTTAATTTTCCTTCTACAATAATAACTGCTATTGTAAAAGGAAAATTAAGCACGATATTATGTCCTTCAAAACTTTCAATAAAATTTTCAAAATTTGAATGCTAAATTATTTATTATTTCTTTTTTATAAATTTATGGTATTTATGAAAAAAATTTGGTGAAATTTGTTACAATTGTCAAACAATCTAGACATAAATTTAGAATCGCTTTGGAGCTATAGTCCGAGGAAATCATTTCAAAATAACTACACCATACCTCGAAATTAGCATCTCGTATTTCGCAAAGCAAGATAATGCCATAAGATTTTATGGTACTAACTCACATTTTTGCATGGCATTATTTCATTTTAAATCCACAGACACAATAAGATAATTTATTTCGCATTTGGAAAGTGAGATGATGTCAATGTGGTGTTATTTCAAATGGCCATAACCATATCTCTCCCAATGGCGAAATATGGTTCTAGACCTTGCAGGTTTGGAGGTTTACCCCTCCAGGCTAGCATATCAGCAAAATCTCTCTTCAGAGAAGGTTTCTGAACCTATCCTTCCGTCAAGACTTTGTCTAACATAAAATTCCACCGTACGCATCACTCGGTCGATACCATATGTGTCCTTTACTTAAGACTAAACTGTACTACAGTGTTCTTACCTATTTTGTATGAAAATCGAACTTGTCACCTCTGTGTTAAGTCAACAGATTTTAACCCGAAACCTTCTGATATTCTAGCATTCAAATTTTGGTTGGAATGGTATTTTTTATTATAGAAGGGTATCAATATCCGAGTGTGCACTCGGCACACCATACTTTCGTGAAATAGATTTGCAGAAAAGAGTTAGCGTTACATTTGTAGCGGTTCTTCGCTACGTATTAATTTTGATTTTTAATTATTACGAATTTTTTAAATATGGCATTTTGCATTTACGGGATTTAAGATTGTTCATTAAAAGAAAATAAATTCCTCAATTTTTAACTTTTTAAAAGAAAAACTAGAGTGACCAAATAATTTTAGCAGACAGTGTAATCTGCTGTGTCTAAATTTATTTTGTCAGTAATGTATTTATTCAGGACACTTTGCTTTTTCATAAAATTTCATCACAACAGTTTTTAGAGACATACACTTTGAACTCTTAACATAAAAATGCATCTAGATACCTGTTTATGTAAAAATATTTGAATGTCAAATAAATTTGTTTTTTGAGTTTGAGTCTGGATTCCAATTCCGGTAGAGGTAATAAGTAGTGCCAGTTAATATTTTTAAAAACCGGAAATTAGTGATTGTTAATAATTTTAAATAAATAAAAAAATAAATATAATTAAAATAAATAATTATAATTTTGTTTTAAAATAAATCTAAAAAAAATTGATAAAGAATAAAAATCAAGTCCCCTAAGAAAAATAAAAATAGAAGGAAGATTAATAATGTTAATAAATAAAAAACAAATAAAATTAAATCAACAAAAGATAAAAGTTTAGTTTGTATGGGTTTTTCTTATTAACTCCTAAACTTTTACACATTATAAATCCTCAAACGGATACAAATTGCTGCATCCAACTATTACGTCATTAAACCATGTAGTCATATTGACGGAAAGTTATTTTGAGTCCAATTCGAATGATTTCATTACTTCTCTTCATGTAAAATGGTCTTGGAGGGCTGTTGATTAAACGCACGTGACTAAATTTCAATCATTTTTCATATTTATGAAAATATTGATGTCGCCAGTACTCTTGCGAAGTAGCCAGATTTTATGTTATTGAATTTTCTTTTTTGCCGTAGAACCATAACGATGAATTTAATATCCGGGAAATATTTCATAATCGAATTTTTGATTAAATATTTTAAATTCCAGTAACACAGTGCATAAAACAGATACAGATATATGCAACTGATTTCTAATTTATATGTCACATCTGCTGTCAACAGGTTTTCATTTCTGATCCCACGCATGGAGCTACTTTGAAAATTTAATC
>QYTT01084523.1:25303-38758 GCA_006980735.1 Dasypogon diadema
TCTTAGTCTTAGATGTTGGTACTATTGTTTATTATTATTATATTATTTAAAAAGTGATCTTAAAAGTGAGCATGTATGATATAAGATTGTAAGTATTACAAAAAACAAGTAAAATTTATGCGTTTGCAACTTATTACCTAGAATAAAATAAAATAAAATAAAATAAAATAAAACTGAGTATCTCTATATCTCTGAATAAACGAAGTTGTTCCTCTCAATTTTTGTAGCAGATCGCTTTGCTGTAACACGTTCCTATGAAGATTTTGATTGTATCACGAAACTCATTACCCAGTTTACATAAATATAAGAAAAAAAACGTTGTAGAAACCTACACAATTGTTTCGTTTTATTTAAAAAAATGCAAAATAAAAATATTTTCTAGCAAATGCCGAGTGCATACTCAATTACTTTCATAAAAAATGTATACCCATTTTGATTTCACTCTTGACACAAACTGCAAAAATTAGGTCTTTCTATTTCTGAGAGTTATGTCTATGAAGTTTTCCTATCTGAGACACGTTATCTGTCAATACGTCTCTTTTCTTTCTGATATCTCTGTCGGACGGTCCCTGTTTTGCGTGTTCCCAACGGACATTTTCTATCTGCAACACATACTTCCTGCAATAACTCTGAAGTGGGAACGTAGTTTTAGTAAATTAGTACATTAGTATTTTAGAATATGTCCAGCAAATTTATATGACAGAACAAAGGCAAGTCTTTACTATATGCTTAGAGATATTCGAGCTAAGATGTGCTGCTAATATGATTATCAGTGGTGCTAATATTAATTAGTCTATCTATTTACTCTGAAAATGTTACGATCACTATCCCCTTGGGATGATGTCTGCCCAACGGCGGAAAAAGCTTCCAGCACTTGGAACTCCATAGCCGGCCCTGCTTTGCTAAGGTTGCCCTCGATCGCAGTGTGTCTGTCCTCTAACTCAACAAAGTGTCACCTTATTTACCAAGGCATACTCAGTGAACTTTTGTACACATTCCGTCGCCAGGGATGAAATCACCTCCGTCCGATCCATGCATGTGACCACCGCTAGATGGTCCATTGTAATGAAGGCTTTATCCGCTCGAACCTGACCCTCCTCTCAGTAGTCCGACGCACGAACCAGAGCAAGCATTTCTGCCTGGTAAACTGAGCTGCATCTTCCCAGGCTAACAAAGCAAGACAAGATTAAGTCTTCAGAGAATATCCCTGCACCTGCCTTGCCGTCAATCATCCATCGGTGAATATAAAAATATCGCCGGGTCCCTTTTCTAGGAGTGATCCGTCAGGAACAAGGGTCTCGTGAAACCTCTCGGTTACGCTAACCCTTTTTTATCCTGTCCTTGGGCATCATGAGTTCCCTGATCCCTTTTACATAATCCAGGATTCTCCTATGGCCATACACAGTCCCTGCCGAGTACCATGTATCGTCCGTCTGCATCTTGAGAGCTGCCTCCACTGCCATCTTCTTCATAAAGAAGATATCGAGCGGCGGCAGTCCCACAAGAGCTTTAGCCCCGCCGTAGGTGTGGTGCGAAAAGCACCCGCAATCCTCATGAATGCCATCAAACATGCGACTAATTGCTTGTTGTTTTATGCATCAAATATTTCTGTTTTGACACATTTTTTTTAATTTAAATCATAATATGGAATGATTCTTGAAATAATTATAAAGAGAACATTCATGCATACATATGCGAGAAAACCTTATTTAGAAGAAGCCTCCACATAAGAATTGAAATGTAAAAATAATTTTGTATCAGCTATGTGATAAGAAAATGTAACCTCTTGAGCTTAAAATTATCTATGTAGAAGGGCAACAAAGTGAAATATTTGGTAAAAGCATAAAAGTTATGTAATTTTTGTAATATTGAGTAATTTAAAAAAACATTTAACAATCTAAATTTCAAATTTTGCCAGTTAAGATTTCGTCACCCATTCAACCTAAATCGCGCATTTGCATTTCTGATGGTTTTTCTTTTATCCAAAGCTAGTGATACACTTGTGAATGCGAATGCGACTGGATCGGAAAATCTTACGCGGTTCAGATTTGTACATTTATTTGCGATGCAAATTTTTTACACAGGCTTTTGCTGCATGAACCAATAAAAATCATGAATTTACATATTTTACACGTTAAACGCATCTCATCTTATTGCGTTTTTGTTTCACTATTCACTGGGCATTGGTGCAGCTAGTGCCGCACTATCCACTTTTTCTCTGATTGCAAGTGCTAATAGCCAGTTCACATATAACACGCGTTAAGGAAATATTATAATACAGAAGTTCACTCCTCTGAGTACCAACAAAATTTTCAATTTTTAAAAAATTAATTAAAAACTTTTCCATCGAAAACTTCTAAATTCAAACTTCCTGTACACTTCTTCACTAAAAGAAATGCACTTGTCAAAATTCTATTTATGTAGTGGTGTGAAATCGAATGCACTCAGTCAAGGAGCGTAAACTGCAAAAGAGAAAAGCTAGAACAAGTTACTTATAGCGATTTCCTTTCATCCACCAGCTTCGCACTTTTCACAACGGGACGCAGAAACCTTCCGTGCAGAAGTGCGGCACCGAGTGCACTCGATTTTCCGGCGGTGGCGGTGCGTATCACTGCACAAATAGAAATTTGACAAGTACACTTTGTAAAGGTAACGACAGGGACCGAATGTTTGAAATTAGAAGTGATCAATGGAAAAGTTCTTAGTTAATTCTCTAATAGTTGGAAATTTAATTGTAACTGAAAGTGAACTTGGGTATTTTGATATTTTTCCAGTGAGTACGCGTGTCATAGAGTGGCTCAAAAAAGTATTTCTTTGGTCAGTACTTTCAGAGCCGAAACTATTTTTCTAACATTCAGAAACAAGCGACTAAAAATTCCTGAATAGGAATAGTACCAGTACCTTTAGTGATAGATTCAAAGAAAAATTACGTGAGAAGTCCCAAAATATAAATAATAAATAAAAAAAAATACATTTCAGCGCCAAGTACAAAATTAAACTCAAAATTTGTGTGGAAAGTAAGTAAGATCAATGTTAGTAGATCTTTTTGAAATCCCAATTCTCTTCTCTTCGTAATAGGGACCCTAAAAATTAAACAAAATGAAGGCAAGAAATTATAAGGAAATGCTTGTGCCCAAATTTATCACCTTTTGGAAATTTCCAAGTCACAGAATGCGGCTTTTAGTTTCTCGAATTTTGGGTCGAGTCAGAACTAAATTTATTGATAGTATCACAAGTATTTATATACTATACACAAATTTTCATTACGAATTATAAGCTAAATGAAAAAAAAGGTTTTTCATATCTACCAGTTATCTGAAGATTGCTTTCAATTTCAACTATTTTCCTCGTCATTTTTAGACGAAATTACCAACAAATATGTTCGAATGATACCTTTTATGCACAGGATTAATTATTAAAATAGTTACTTGAATTTTACCATTTATTGTAGCTTAAATTTCTTGCGAAACTTCTAAGAACAACTATTTTATAACAATTTCAATAACCATTTCAAACTTTCTAGTTAAAAGCCTGATTTTGTCAAACAACTATCGAAATAGTTACGCTTTAACCAAGTTATTTTTCTGGGTGTATAAAATTCCAATCATACCTTTTATGATTGGATCTTGATGTGTGGTTGTACACTCGCAACCAGGGAAAAAATGTTCGTTTGAACTGCCCGAATGTCATGAAAAGTGAACCGAAGACCGAAGACGCTATAAAAAGTTTCCATTGACCCTGAAATCAGCTGATAAAGTTATCTATACGAATGAAAAGGGCAAAATAACTTTAAAATTTCTCTCTACGCAGAAACCGGCAAACATAGTATTCACCTTATACCTTACAAAAGACCGCAATAGATAAATAATAAAAATTCATTTTTTTAAATACTATTGCTAACGCTCAATGCTGAGACTTTGAGAGATGCTCTCGTATACATTGCAAAAGACACGATGACGTTTTGTTTATTTGAGTTTATTTGCATATCAATGCATTCTTTAACGGGTATTCTCTTCTGTTTAATCTTGAATGCTCACTTTTTCATCTTGTTATCTTTAGTCGATGACTTAGTGCCGCACTTCTGCGCGAATACCTTTGGACCTCGCTGTCAAATGCGGACGAAACGAACATTGTGAGTGTGGAACTGCGCGAAAAGTCTCTCACTTCACTAGGGAGTAGCGTTTAAAAAAACTTGAAATATTCCCGTTTTTTCGGAATGGCTGTTTTTATCAAGATTTTTTCGAAAGAAACAATGAATGCTTGTTACAGAATTTTTCAAATCTTTTAGGAAAGAAACCGAGAGAAAACCGAGAAAAAGACCTTTTTTACTGAATTTCAGTAAATCAAAATTCAGTTTTGATAAAATACGATATACCCATTTTGCTTTCAACTTGACTTACGCACGCCTAAGGCTAATAAGTCCGTTCTTTCCAAGAACAACAGTTTTTTTTGAATAAAACGGAATTTTTCTTGAATAAAACAGAAATAAACCAAAAATTGTTCTTTTCACGAAAAAAAATATTTTGTATTTTTCAGAATTTTCCACCCCACTAGGGAGCCACAAGCCACTTCCACTAGCGATGAAACGAAAACGCTATTTGAAAATAGCTGTGATACTCTTGTGATTGCGAAATTTGTAATACGTAATACAACTGAAGAAAAAATGATGTTGATGTTGAATATTGGTCGCATTTTATCAGCTGAACCGAAGCCCATGAATGAAAATTCGCTATTGTGTGTTGCAAACGGCGTACAGTGCGATATTTTCTGGATTTAAGAGGACAAAATCCGATTTTGTGAGTGATCCTTATATTTAAAAACACCCCATTTCAATAATAAAATATTCTTTAGTCCTTGAAAAAAAACATGAGTTCCTAAACCTTGTTACGCCCGTGAGCAGCAATACTTATCAGAACACGACTGAATGTAGTACTACTGCTGGCACGTTAGTTAATTGACTTCACTCACCTGTGCAGTGAGCTTCTCCTGATTTCCTTCGTGATACTTGGGATTAGTCGTCGAATGACGTTAAATTTCATGTTGAAATGTTTCTCTTAAAGCCGTTTAGTTTGTAATGGATTCCAACTTTAATCTATAAATAATTTTAAATAAAATATTCCGAATTTTTTTCGTTACATAGGTTCGGGGTTATGTTCCTTGGTAACTTTGGTGTTAAGTTCGGGGTTTGCCACCGATAAGTATGCAATATATGGATTTATTGGAACTTTTTTCATTTCATTATTCTGCATGGTAAAATATTTTGCAAGTGTCTTTTTATTGCTTCCTTGCATGGGAGGATTAGGCCTACAGGGGACACCTCTGAAAAAAAACGCGCTTTAAAATTTAAGGTGCAAATTGAGGGAACATATAAAAACGTTATGTCATTCATATACTTTCAATTTGTGCAATTGCACAGCGGTCTCCTAGTATTAAGAAGTATTCTAGAGTTCGATAATGTAATATTAAGAAATATCCTGAGTTCGACTGGATGGCCGAGAATTAAATGATGTTGCAATTTCCCCAAGGTTTCCAGCTCTTTGTAAGTTCAGGATGCTGGCGACCCTTGAATAGAAGGTGTTTGGCGGATTCCACTGGAGAATCACACAAATCATCAAAGTAAGGAGCCCGAGGAACATTAAATCCTAATTCAATTCTCTTTTTGATGCATGATGACATGATGTCTTTCCTGGCCCTAGCCACATGAATCGTTTCAAATACTTCCCTTAATTAATCGGTGTGTCCAGTGAAGTTTGTAGCGATTTTCAATAGATGGTTTTGCAATTTCCTCGTCTTCCAATAAAACGTTTCATAGCTGCGATAAACGAGTCTGTGATGAACCGCCTTCGTCGCAAAGGAGCAGTAGACCGCGACTTACGCCTTGTGGTGTCTTTTTCCTCGAATTTTATAATGTATCAATACCGATTACCGGTCCGCAGAAATCTACACTCAAATTAATTAACGGATGTGCTGGTTGGACACGTGGTGGTTATTGTTCATACATTTTAGGTCTTATTGGAGCATTTTTTTAACGATTTTAAGAATAAAACACTTGCTTATTTCCAAAAATTATTTATTAAATTTTTTCTATAGAACTATAGTTTTTACCACTTGTGTCATTCTCGAAGTCAAGTCAAATTTCTTGCCCTTTTGATGGTATGTTTTGGAACAGTCTTGGATGGTTATCACACCGTTTCTCTAGTTAAAATCCTGCTTCGGCAACCAAGGCCTTCAACTGCGATTGAATTTCGATGAGGTTGATAAGCTGTTGTCACCAATTATGATATTGATATAAAAGTCGTGCTTGAGGATTTGTGAGCCAAGCGGATATCTCTGTCACTTATTCTAGGTATTATAACTCCATGCTTGGATTCATTAAACGTTGGTCCAGAAAGTTCACTTAAACTTCAGATTACCCTACATTTCTAAATTCGTTCCTCAGACAATTACTTGAGAATGCATCTCGGGTCTGGAACCCTCTATACGCTCTCCGCATAGGCCATATAGGACCCGTTCAGCGCAACTTTATCAGATTTGCACTTAAAGGTTTTCCGTGGAATGATTCCATGATCCTTCCACATTATCAAGAGCAGGTTAAACTGACATTATTATACACTAGGAGACCGCTGTGCAATTGCACAAATTGAAGGTATATGAGTGACATAACGTTTTTATATGTTCCCTCAATTTGCACCTTAAATTTCAAAGCATTTTTTTCAGAGGTGTCCCCTGTAGGCCTAATCCTCCCATGCAAGGAAGCAATATAAAGACACTTGCAACGGAACACGGAACTTAACACCAAAGTTACCCAGGAACGCAACCCCAAAGTAATGAACATAACCCCGAACTGATGCGGATCAGTGTTGCCATTATAAAATTTCAAGAAAAGCTCGATGAAACTCCATATAAAAAAGTGGCTGAAATACGGAACCGGGAGCTTTCTTTATATAATTAATATATAGATTAGCTCTTGAATTCTAAAATTGAATTTTCGAAACTCCTAAATAAGGTATTGTTTAGAGTTAGTGATCACAATCTGAGTCCGTTATTCGAGAACTAATTAATTGGACGTGCCTAAGTATATACTAAAAACTCGTCTCTATTCCGTCTTATAATTCTCTGATTGTCATAAAGTCAGCACTAATTTACTAACACTTGTTTATTTGAATCTAACCTTATTAACAGTTACATGTTTGCACGCCGGGAAGGGAGCCTAATCGAAGCATATTTTTTCCTGGAAGGGGCCAACGTTTCTTGGCACCCTGACGAGAGGTACGCCTTTTGGGTTAGAAAAGAAACCCATTTTTATTATCCTACTAATATTATAAATGTGAAAGTTTATATGTTTGGATGCTTGTTACTCAATCGCGCAAAAACGGCTGAACGGATTTGGATGAAATTTGGCACACAGATAGTTTATAACCTGGATTAACACATAGGATACCTTTTATACCGGTAAATGACATGGCTTAACGACTGTAACCAATTTAAAACTAGTTAAAACTAGCTTCCGTCTGCGTGGACTTCTGAATTGGGTCCAGAAAGAAATGAAAAGTTAATGGGATAAAAAATTTCACCCGTCATATCGCTTGCACTGTAATAGAGAAAAATAACTGCAGTTTTGCCTTAAATCATATGGTAGAATCACAAAATTTATATTTTTAAGTTAATATACTTTTATAGACGACATTGTATGATTTATTATTTTCCGCCAGTAGGTGTAAGTTTTGGGCACTCGATATTCTTGAGCAACCCACATAAAAGTGACCATGTGAGAAGCAAGGGGTGCCCAAATGAATTCCTGCCACTTTCAGCGTTTGGCCCTGGGACTTATTAATGGTCAATGTAAATGCCAACTTTAGGGGAAATTGCAGCCTCTTAAATTAAAATGGCAAATTATTTTTGATAATTGGGATTCGGGGAATCAACACGCTCTCTCCCTTAGCTGCTTTAGTTGCCCTTATGGCAATGTCGGCTATAGAAATATATTAACTTAAAATATGTGCGTAAAAACAATATAAATTTTGTGGTTATACCATATCAAATACCTAATCACTTAAACGCAAAACTGTAGCTAGTCTGCTCTTTTACGGCGCAATCTATATGACGGGTGAAATTTTTTATCCTATTAAGTTTTTTATTGCTCACACAATTTTCATTTCTCTCTGGACTCAATTCTGAAGTCCACGCAGACGAAGTCGCGGGCGGAAGCTAGTAATTTAATATTATTAACATTTTAATTGCATTTTAATTGCATTTAAATGAATAATAATAAAAGCTAGTAATTTAATATTATTAATATTTTAATTGCATTTCAGTGAATATTAAGCTATTAGAGACAAAACTATTTAAGTTTCTTATTTTGTGCTTAGTATGCTTGATTTATGTGTTCAGTTAATAATTTGTCATTGTCATTTATATGAGCCGTTTATTTTGAAAATGGCCTAAGTCACATTTTTCAATTTTAGCAAAAATCGAAATGTAAGTGTCTTCTAAAACTTAGGCGGCCTCTAAAATAAACGGCTCATATTTTTCTGGATAATCCTTTCCAATTTTAACGCCTTTTTTATTCTATATATTCTAAATTGTTATCTTACCATTTACTCGAAGGAATACTGTTGAAAAATACCGATAATAATTCTGTCCAGCTAAACCGACCAACACGAAAATTAATAATCTAAAATGCAAAATTAAAATTTAATTTTTAGATTATTAATTTTCACTTTATTCTAAATAACATTAATGATAATCTCAAGTCGCGCGTTTTCGTTTTTTTTCAGTGGAACTCCCTACAATAAGTTTTCATTTTATTTATTTTAAAAATTCAGGTTTCACCAAATATTTTTCCCCCCTGTTCATATTTATAGAAATTAGGAAAAGTTTTTAGTATGGACTTTACAGATTTTTTACGTTCACATATCGATGACGTAATGAAAATAGACCCTAACGCACAAACCGCGGCGTGTACTGAAAAATTAATTAACTTTTGTATTATTCCTTGTAGGAGAACGGTAAGAATTCCTATTTATTATTTGTTAAAGCCGAAATTATACGTTGCACCAAAAAAGGTATTGTAAAGAATACCACGTGAAAAAAATAAAAGATTTAATATAATTATCCCCTTCTTCTGTAAAATTTATTCTTTTAGTGGCTTAGGGCCTATTTGTACTACGCCATGGATACAAATTCAGACTTATATTGAAAACAAGTCAGTAATAGGCAAGATTCTCAAAACTTTTAGCAAATTGTTATCACAGATGGACTCAGCGATGCTAAGCTGATGATAACATCCCAGCAACAAATTCAACATTCCTTTTTTCTTGCAATTTTGCTTCATTTTGAAATTAGAAATAAGAAATTTTTTTAAGGATAACTACAATAGCGAAAATTTATTGTTATAATTCTAAAATTCGAGATTCACAAAAGCTATTTTCTTTTCTTCTTAAAGTAATGCGATAGAAAAAAATTGGAAAAGCAAATTTTGGGTTCTAAAATAGGATAAATGGATTGTGTAGATTGCAACGCAGTCAACTTATTATTATTATTATTACAGGGTGTCTCGATTTGAGATGCTGACCTTTTAAGGGTGATCCTTGGCTCATTTTAAGAAAAAAATTGTATAGAAAGATATGCCGTCTTAAGGAAATTGTGTCCGGATTTGTACCTAGAGGAACATATTGAATTAAAACTTCCCATTAGACATACGCAAAATCTAATGAGTCTTTTTTCACATGTAACTAAATAGGCTTTATTTAGGTATCAACTTCATTTGTATAGATGTTTCCACTTAATGAACATTTCAAATATGGAAATTTTCTTATTAAGGTTTTTATATAACAAATACCTTAATAAATTTGATCTACCGTTTGTGACACCTTGAAGCCTTGAAGAAGTCATCGTAGGCCCAAAAAAATTACTATATTCCTACTCAAGATCAAAAGTGATGTCGATTTTTGAATGTCTGTCTGTCCGTCTTTCGCTGCCATTAAAATGGCTTATTACCGTGTAACATGAAAATTTTTAAATGTTACAGATGTTTTGCTCAAAGCTATAATATCCTACATCTCGGGCATAAAAATGTATCCACCATCTTGAATTCGCAAAAGCTAATGTCATATTCGTCAACAGCAACCACAAAAACCATAATATATTCCGTTTCGTGAATATCCCGTAGAACTTTAAATAATCCTGTCCGCCATAATGGATCCGTCATTTTGAATTTCAAAAATCCGATTCGAAATCATTCACCTCAGAACCCTATATAGGATTATTTTCATGAAGATCGCGAAACTTTTGAAGAGGTTGACATTTTCAACAGCCATATTTGATCCGCCATTTTAAATTATTGAAAGTAAATGTCAAATTCGTAGTCAGCCACCCCGAAAACCTATATATCCGCCATTTTGCGAACATTCCACTGACATTTCGAAAATCTTCCCCGTCATTTTGGATCCGCCATTTTGAATGTAAAAAATCCTACTTCAGATTCGCAATCAACGACCTCGAAAGCCTATATGAGCGTATTTTCATGATAACCGCAAAAACTTTCGGATAAAATCGGCACTTCCGGCTCTAATAAATAAAACTTCCATATGGCAGCCCTCTGAATGGGTTAGCCGATTTGGTTCATTTTCTGCCAAGGCATTTAAGTTTTACTAAAGTATTTGTGTACCGAATTTTATCCATCTACTTTGAAGCGTTTATCTTTTTATACCCTAGATGTAGGGTATGATAGCTTTGAGCAAACGTTTGTAACGCATCGAAATATTCATGACTCAGAAGGCTGCCACATGAAAGTTTTATTTTTAAAGCCGGAAATGTAAATTTTTTCAAAAGTTTTTGCGATCGTCATGAAAATATGCATGTATATGTTTTCGAGGTCGCTGATTGCGAATCCAGGGTCGGATTTCTTAAATTCAAAATGGCGGATCCAATATGGTGGACAAGGTCTCTTAAACGTCAATGAAATGTTGGCAAAATGACGGGTGATTTTGGGGCTGATGATTACGAAATTAACCTTAAAGCTTAAGAATTCAACATAGCGGAGCAAATATGGCGGTCGTAAATGTTAACTTTTTCAAGAGTTTCTCGATCGTGTAAATAACTCCATGTGGGCTTTTGGAGGTCGCTGATTTCGACTCTGGAGTCAAATTTTGGAGATTCAAAATGGCGGGTCCAATATGGCGGACAGGGTTTACTACAGGTTAACGAAATATTAACGAAATGACAAATTAAAGCTAAAGGGTGCGTCGACAGATCGCGGATAGTAGGACTGCTTGCAGATTTGAATGTCAGCTGCGAATATGTAAGAATAAGTAACCGCAGACAATTAACTACAAACGCATTATTTTCTTTTCTTCCCTACGTCTAGTCTAGGGTATAATGTAATTGGTTTAAACTAATTATAGCTTCTCTCCTTGTTTAGATATTAAACAGGACAGGTGTTAAAATAATCACTTAATAAAAAACTAGCTAGCTTTTAAGGCGAGCTATCAGGAAAAATAAAAAGAGTAAAGAAAGTTTTCGAGGAAAATGCAATTTTTGCTCAAATTTATTGATAAAAAGGAAAATTTTCCATATTTAAAAGGCAACGTTGGGCGGAGCATGAATGAGATTGATACCCAAATAAAGCCTAATCAGTTGGTTGTGAAATAAGACCTGTAGGCACCAAACCAAATAATATAAAATATTCCGTGGGTATGGCAGATGGACCCGCCCCTTCGATACATTTTTTTTCTTAGAATGAATCAAGGAATCACTCTTTAAAGGATTAGCATCTCAAACCGACACACATTATATATTGTTGCGTATAAAAATGCACCCAACAGTTAATCATATAATTAATAACTGCTCTATATTAGCAATGGAAAAAATCTTTTTAACTATTTATGAGCGCATAGTATTGAATTATACCTTGGAGGAACTGAAAATTATTTTGAAAATATCTATCACCAAATTACTCCATTTCAGCGCAATGTGTATGTCGTTATCATAATATTGTTTCAGATCAACGGGAAAGATATATAAAATTTTTGAACAAATTATTATGTAATAAACAACAACATTTTTGATAAACCTATCTATGATGGGCCTAGTCACTGATTTACCATAGGTCTCTTTTAGGCTGGCCACTACAGAGTTATGCTTCAGATTTGCTCGATCGTTGTAGTCAGAGAATTTACCAGATTTACCTGATGTCGTACATACACATCTGAGTTCGTTTTCAGCTTTGCCCGATAAAAAGGATGGATGGATCTGATTTCCTTGTTGGCAGTGGCTAATCATGAAACTGAAAGAATGATGCACGAAGCTTCCACACACTTGTATTTTTTCATTTTTGCTTGAACGATTCGATTCGTTCCAGATTTACTCGATAGGCTGAAGATACACTGCAGACATTTTCTTCAGACTTATTCAATCGTTCGAGTCGCGGCGGTTTTGAAATTTACCCGATGTTACACACGCACACACTACTGACTTTGTTCTGAGTATTTGGCGATAAATAAGATTGATCGGACTTTTTATAGTAAAGTAACTACTGGTCAAACTGAAGAACGATGCACGAAACCAAAACCTTCCAAGCTACAAGCCATGCATAAGAAGAAAAGTTAGAAATCTTTTTTTGTGAATGCTTTAAGATAGACGAAATTGGACTTATATACTTCGTCAGCCCATGTACTGCTACCTCGAAGGATCGATAAAAAGTTGTTCAATGTTTTCGCTCTTCTTCCTGTGCATGGCTTGTAGTTTGGAAGGTTTTGACGAAACCCCCAACACACCGGTCTTTTGACTTGAACGATTTGGGTAAATCTCCAAAATTAACTAGAAATTCTTCGTTCCAGCCATACCCGACAGATCTTGACCACAAACTTCAAATTTACGTTGTTGTTCTTGGAATGATTGGATAAATCTGAAGCAAAAATTCGTGGCCAGCATTAGTGTCCAAACAATGCAGAAAATTGTATGACCTTTAACACAAATAAATACTTTAAAATACAAAAATTAAGTTAAATCATACATGCTGGATGTATATAGCATAATATTGACATCCCGTTGTTTTAGAAGCATTAATTTGCCCTAATATAAGTGCTAGTTCGGCTACTACCATAGCACTCAAGATCAGCAGCCCGCTTCTGTAACTATCAAATACAGTAGAAACCGAATATAACGACATCGCTTAATACGTCGATCTGGATATAACGTCGAATTCTGAAAGTCCCGTTTTATTTTGTTCGAGGCTCTATGTTATCATGTATCGCTTTTTACGTCATTGCTTATAACGACGCACCGCTTAAAGCGTCTACATCTGTGCGTACTTTGTAGATAAAATATTGGATGCAACGACCATTCTGAAAACACTTTTCTTTGTTTTTACTTTCTTCCTTCTCTATGATGGCATTTTTCCTGGAATGTGAAACTGCGACTACTTCCACATTTATAGTATGTACATTTCTTGAT
>QYTT01084525.1:0-14015 GCA_006980735.1 Dasypogon diadema
AATTGCTGACAGCACTCAATTCGCCGTACTTTATGCACTGAGGAAAGAATTCACGGTACCCATCTTGTGGTGATTTTTGTCATACCCAAATGCTCATGAAGAATCTGTAGGATACTTAACACCGGTCCATCAGAACAACTATATCGACTTTCTCATTGCTGGTCCTTCACAGTGTGGATCATCCTTCAATTGACTTCCGTCCACAAACCTCAAAAATCTTTGATTAAATAATAATTCCATTCAATGGTCTAAAACTCCAAACTTGTCTTCAAAAGATAATTTTAAGTATATACTAAAAGCTAAAAACATATCCGAATCCCCGTTTTATTAGCTTTTGTCCAAAAGAATGAGTAAAAGAACCCGCCACAGTTTTATGTAATTCCAGAGAAAATAGCATCTTCTGCAGAGCTCTGAAGCCAAGCTTCTTCGACTCATTAAAAAGAATCATAAAAATAAGGATTTAACGATTTATTTACCTTCAACTCTGTAAATGGATTTAAACCGTCCGCAATCTTTTTTCATTTTTAAATAAATTACATTACAACTTCACACCAAGATTAACTCGCGTAAGTCTAACTAATGCTGGTTAAACACTGTCATACGGAGCACTGAAACTTGTCCCTAAGCTAATTTAACCCCTAACAAATCTTAATTAAGAAACTTCGCCTTGTATACGTGGACCTTACCATTAATTATATTCAACTCGACATTAAATTAAAGCCATCCAACTTGGTGTATCCTTTATCCTCACGGATTTCCTTGGGGTTTCATAATATTCTTCACATAATCCTGAATAAGAGATTCCTTCACTTTTTTTTTGTTAAATATACAGTGATTCAGCTAACAATGATGAAATAAAATTTTGTGAAACTCTCTCGAGTTTTTGCCACTGTATTTAATAAAACCCAATCTCAATCATCCAAGATGCAGCTTCTATAGATTCCGATTCCTCTACTTCGATGGGACTGCTTAAGAGAATTGATTCCGAATCGAAAGTGTTCTCTTTATTTCCTTCCAATGAAAGAAATTCTTTTCTTTCGAGGAAAATACCAGCAATAAAAATATAATTCCGAAGAAAGTAGTCAAGTTGAGAAATTCCTGTGCAAATATCATCTTTCGAGAAAAGTTGAACGAGCGGGAGGCAATTTTTAATTCAATAAATGGGATTCTGGGCAAACAGACCGGCGGCAATTCCCTTATAACTCCTGGCTCCATATTATACTTAACTTTTTGCTTTCAATGAAGAATCATCTTCTAAAGACTACGAAAGTAGTCTAAGCTAATGGAAAATCAGTTTAGAGGCAAAATACATATTGGTGGGTGGGTGAGGAGACTGTTATTGATATTGTAGAAGGACTTGGATGATTATACTTGTAGTAGAATGTCCTCGATAGGAAATATTCCTTGAACTTTTTCTTTTTGCATTTTCAATGCATTTATAAAAGGAATCAATCAAAGATAATGGCAGGCAATCATTGATTGATTCTGTAGTACTGGTTAAAAGGAATAAATGGGATCCTCACAGAGGAAATTTAATTGCTCAAAAGTAATTATACGGTTATATAAAATTTAAAAACAGTTGAATGCAACATTGGTTGATTTTCTTAGTGTGTTGTTGTTATTAAAATTATTTTAGGGACATTCAGATATTCAGGATGTTTTTAAGATATCTGACCTGGAAATCATCGCACTTATGTCGGAGGAAAGAAATGGGTCTGTATTCTTTGAATAAGGAAAATACCAGAAAAGAAATACAAGCACTTCAATAAAATCAAAACGTGAAAAGAAAGAAAAGGACATTAAAAGTTCAAATGCTTTTGCATCTACTTCTCAAAAATTCTTACCGTCAAGATGGGGATATTCCTACCCGCAGATATTTGGAAAAATTCGAGAAGCACTACCTAAGAATCCTGAAAAACCAAAAACAAAGTCGAACTGCTGGCAAGATTCGCTCAGAATCAAATATTATCAAAATTTTAGAGATCTTCTGGGTGTCATGACTCAACAAGTAGCATTATTATCTACCCTTTTATACCAAATGTCTAACAAATTGGTCTAAAAAGATCAGAATGTACAGATAGTACGTACCGGCAACGTGAACAGGCCTAAACATCATTCTGTGAATTTCTAAACGAAGTTGTACTACCTGCGCTTTCTGGACGCTTTATACCAAATTCCTAACGAATTGGTCTAAAAAATACAGCAAGTACAGATATGTACTACAGGTGAAGCGAACAGCATTAGAGAAAATTTCGTCGAGAATTCTAAAGAAATCGAAGTTTCTCCTTCAATAAAACCATTTTTAGTTATTACTCAACCGTTTACAAGACATTACATTAATAAGATATAAAATGAACTCGTTTTACACAGAAATCCTAAATCTAAAAAAAAACAATTCTCCACTAATCACTTACTATCGCTTACAATATCATACATTACAAAAGTAACCACTTACATTTTCTAAAAATTTCTTCAATTACGAGACACCGAATACAAAATTTCCTACAGGATTATTCTTTAATGTGTTATTCTTTCATTGATACATTTAAGAAAATGTAAGTGTAGAAGTAAGGTTGAATTTAAGTACGAGTATTCAGTTTTTATTGCCATTCTATTCTGTTCGTTTGTTCTGATAAACATCTGAAACCTTTTCCCCAGAATTAAGAAACAATCACAAATATAGAAAGAAACGCAATTATTTTCACACAATACCTTATGCATTACATTCTCTGCCACCTTACACTTTGCATTACCATATCATTCTATTATTCTTTTATGAAATTATTCATTACCATGTTCATGAATTTCCTGGTGGGATTTTAAGATAAAGAAGAATAGTGTATTATCAACAATTCCTTTAGGTCCTCCCTTCACAGAAAAAAAGCTCACACTCCATCAAGAATTGATGAAAAATTTATAAAAAGTAAACGATTAAAAAAAATCTATCCTACTATTGAGTATTTTATGTGGAAGACTTTCCAACAAAAATCTTTTAAAATTACTTTGAAAAGAAATCTAATTGTACTGTTGGTGAATAAATGAATAATTTGAATGCTTGAAAATGGTCTTTCTGTAGTTTTATCTAAAACTGGCATGAAAATAGGAATCTTGTCCATAAAACCATATCTCTGCTCTCTCCAAACAGTAATTTCATTTTTGTAGAAATAACTTTTAACACTAAATTAAATCTAGGAGATAGAGAGATTTGCAAATCTTTCAGCAAATTAAAAATATTCTACTAAAAGCGCTTGATAAACCACATTGCGAACAATACCAATAAAATCCTCACGTAGTTCGCTTTCAAATTATTATTGTACTCCAGTTTAATTCTATATTTTTTAGTGTTTTATTTCAATCTGTTTATATCTGCTTTCGCATCTGCGTGTGTATATTTTTTAATTTGCCTCAACTGCAATTTATTAATTGAAAAATATTTTTTTCCCAAATCAGCAACAATTTGCTGGGAAAATGAAATTGAAACGTTTCACAATGAACTGCAGTGTAAAGTGTTTCTTAATTACATTCCAATATGGAAATTTGTTAGTATTTTACCACCTATAAAAATATATAAAAAAAATATATCTGTTGGCAATTATGCTGCTGCACCCCCGGAGGTATTCGGCCCATAGGAGAAAACAACAATGCAAGGACTATGTCCTTAAATATCTATATGCAATTTTACTACCCTAAATCAATCGTAAACATTTAATTTGGATTTCTAAATACCAAGTGGTCACGTGCGTTTAATTAAATAAACAAACTTATCCAGTGGAAGGTTGACTTTGCCCTTTTACCTTAACAACATCAACAGATGAAAACATTTATTTTTTTTTGTTTCCCTTCGGTCATTACTACACAAAACCACTCTATTTTGCTGCTGCAGCAGCAAGTAATCCTTATCTCCCATTATTAGTGAAGATAAATTGAACTTAACCAATCCCAAAACTAACTTCCCTTTTCCCTACGTGTACTTTCAAAATCATCGAGTGCTTCTCCAAAGGTACCTCTCCTTCTTCCCATTCTGTGGATGATGGCTATGGCAAACAAAACCACTATATCTTACTCGATAGGTACTTCTCAATCCCAACGACCGTTTTATCTACTCTCAAGTCCCAGTGGCGCTAATTAGCGTGTGCAGGGGATTAATTGCGCTAACTTAGCAGAAATTTCTTGAGCAAATATTCAGTACAAAGCACGAAGCTATAGTACAGTCAGTAACATAGCGCGCAGCCAGAGAGAGAATCGTAAATTTGTTTAGCATGCCCGGGAATTTTATATTTATCTTTTGATTTTCAATTCTGCTCCGTTGATTTTAGACTTTTTCTTCATCTCTTCTCAGTAGCTTAATTGATTCGGTTTTTCCTGTAGAGGCGATAACTAGAGGGTGGCGTGCAATGGAGGGTGGATGCCCGCACAAATGTAATAATATTTGATTTCAACTGAAATCCCTTTGATTTCAAGGATATTTTTGGAGGAGATTTGAAATTATAAGATCAAAAATAACAGAATAAATAAATCCATAAGAAAGCTATCCTAAATCTTTAATGTTAATCCACATCAGCAATTGCAAGAATACCGCATTGAGAATAATCGCCCATCTTGTTTTTGAAAGTTACTCAAAACCCTTGATCCATATGCAACCCGCTTATTGCTTGGCTCTTTGCTCACGTGTGCCCTTATCCCTAAAGGCCCTCATTTATTACATAAATTTTACCTCAAAATTCCATTAAGGGTTAAATTATAAATGCCCAATTACACTGAAAAATGAATACCACTGTAACAATTGAACCTTGTGTTTATTGCACACGACGACGGGGTTGATTGCGGTGGGTGTGCACTTCAACTTACAAGGGAATCAAGTCCAACTATCACAGGAGCTCGTTATAAAAACGTAAACGAGTGAAATTGATTGACCTGAAATCATCCACCGCATTGCCACCCATCCGGGCAAGAGTCAGATCAAGCGAAAAGACACTTTACATATCATATCATGGAAATTCGATGACGCTGATATGATACATATCCCATGCGATATTGCGACCATTTTGAATTTTTTAAGTGGCAGAACAATCATCACAGAGAGGACTAACTTCAATCCAGGTATACAATACTAGGTATCCGGGATATATGGGTAGGGGTAAAAGGCATGACATTTCCAAACAATTTACATCTGGGCTTTTATGACAATTAAAATGTAATTGACGGTCAACATTAATAACAGTAATTACCGGGTTATCTTCAGAGTGTCCAACAAGTAAAAAAGACGGACTCGGGCAGCGGGGTGCAGGAAATCATTGGATATGTACCCTATGCATGTTTAAAAGGTAGATTGAATTGTGTGCGATCATCGCTCTAAAACAATCATCCCAAAATTTCATTCTCTTTGCTCGCATATTTTATTATACATATATAAACCTTTGAGCAAAGTTATGCGAGTTTTACCTCCCACTCCCACATCGCGAAAGGATACCAATTTTGTTTACTGCATGGACTGTAAACGATGTCCCTGGAGGGTTAACCCTTCCCCACTAAAATTAAGTTAATTGTGATAATTTCTGTGGTGTAATTTGTGAAGTTCAATTTCGATTACTGTACGCACGGACTATTATCAAATAAAAATTTCAATATTTTAGGCTTACTAGGGATGTCACTCGACTGAAATATTTCGAAGGAAATTCACTTGATGGACACAAACATTTGGAAGGGATTAGAAAAGAAACAAAGGTGTCCTTTAGAGATAATAATCTGGAATAAATTTCCTCTGCTTGGAAAAAAGCAAAAAGTTGATTCACTTCGTCTTCGTATTAAAAAAAAACAACAGAAAGTGACAATTTAAAAAATATTTCACGGAGCTTCAAAGAAATGAAAGCCTTCTGGACTGTAAACAAAGGACTCTGAAGACAAGCTGCGTAAAGATAGAAGGTCTTTAATGAATGAGATAAATAACAGAGGCCCAAGAATAGAACCCTGAGAGATTCCATTCAGTGACTGTGAAGAGAACCAGACAAGTGATTATAACAACCAAGAAAACAAGATCAATTTAACGATCTTGTCACCTGAGAATTCTGAATTCTCTAGCTTCTGTTCTTGCTACACCTTAACCGATGTTTGCCTTAAGCTTATATATTCGCTGCCTTTTTCGGGCCCGCAGGACAATGAAGACCAAATTAAGACCGTAATCCACAATCTTTCAACCAAGAGTCCACACGTATCTTAAGTTGATTAGGTCTTCTCTGAGCTTCCTCGGATTTTCTTACGATGACTACTGCAACGATATCATCTGGATATATTATAAGGAAGGTCTCATCTTCTCTGTCATACATTAGCTTCCGATCGCTTAGATAACTTTTGACTATCGTAGTATTGCTCATTGGGCAAAATGATGTAACTACGTTAATCTGTTGTATATAGTCTACGACAATGGCATACCCAAAAATCAAATATAATCTCTCATTATACCGATCAGTGTTATAGAGTGTAAGACCCTCCACTCAAGGACCCTCTATTCAAAGGCTTTCCACTCAAGGAAATTATTACATACTTTGTCTTTTTGTGTTCAATTTGAAGCTCAATTTTCCAAAGACAATTACTCAACTTTGCAACCATTTCCACGATATCAGAGAGACCCTCGAGCTCTTGAACATTGAACTTGAACATATCCAAAAACCTGATTGGAGTTTTTGTAAATAGCTCCCAACGACAGATTTGAAATCAGTTGAACTCGTCTTCTTAAAATTACCACAATCTAAAATGATTTGCACCACCCCATTGCCATTGTTAAAGCATAAAATGCATCCATCCCCTATTTGGAATTAATTTAAATATCTATAAGGAGAGAAAAAAATCTGAGAACAATTTTCATATAGATACTCCAAACTAAAATTTGACTCGACAGTGCCAATGTCAACTTTCCACCGTTAAAAAATGTTGGAAAATCGCGTGGTGGTTTCAAGCATATGTAAACAAAACGACATGGCAAGAAAGAATCACCAGATTATGACCTATACGAAGTTTTCTCGTCATCACGTTCACAGGAAGCGGAAAAACTGGAAAATCCACCACAAACATTTTCATGTGCTGCTATAGCTACTACAGTAGAGAGCCAGAAAATTGTTGGGGCGCAGGGCAAAACATCCCAACACCCCTTCTTTCCGGAGAGTGCCGCCTTTCGTCGTAGTGCTGAAAATCGTATTCTCGATTCCATTCATAGAAATCACAAGAGAGAGAGAGAAAAACCGGCCACTGAGTTATGAGTTATGACTTAAATCAGGGAGCATTTTCACATTCCGTGATGATATCAAAAGAGTATATATACCGGGGAATTGGAATGGAATTTCACGTACCATCTCGCGAGCAATTATTCTATATAATCTGACAGTCAATTGAGTGCGATTTTAGTCGTAATCGAGACATACGGTCGTCCATTAGTATTCAAGAGGTGGGTCAAGGGTTTTGAAAAACACACAAAAAAAAGTAAAACAGAAAGAGGAAAATGTTTACAAATTGGTTGACCGGTCCACCAGCTTCTGGTATGGGAACTATACCAACAAATATTGTAACATCACCGCCAGATGTAGTTTTGGAAGTTGGTCCATCACCGAGCACAAGGTTCATGGCTCATAGCATACTTTTGGCTATGCATAGCGGATATCTAAGGTCAGCAATTCGAGTGGATGAGAACGGTGTACAAAGTTCGGAGTTGCCCATTTTTCTAACTAATGTAACACCTGAACAGTTTGCTCCATTGTTAACCTACATGTATACTGGATACCTGGATTTGAATATTGAAAATATTTTTGGAGTGCTCCTTGCAACTCATGTGCTTCATATGCCCAGGGCTTTGGAAATTTGCAGGTAGTTATTAAAAATATATTCCTTCAAAATTATGTTTTTTTTCTTATATTACCACACTTTCAGGGCTTTTCTGTCCAGGACGCAATCTGAAGGATACTTAAACAATGCCTTCCTGTCTCAAATTAATGAAAACACCAGTTTGTCCAATAGTGTCAATAAGAGCAGTGGAGTTAAAGTGATCCGTCCAATAGCCAGCAAACCGGCCATTCCAAATTTGGGTTTTATAGTACCGCCAATGCCACACATATCATTGCCCAGCACTGGAACTCCGTTTCGAAGTATCAACAATCACAAGGATGTTCCTAAATACAGTAAAGCTGCAGAAAATCGTGATGAAGTCCCACCTCCACCACCCATTGCTACGGATATAGTGAAAACGACATCTCATCATATTGGAAAAGATCAGCAGTCAACAAAAAAGTCACCGAAATTCAAGAAATCCTCATCAAGCGAAAAAACAAAGCGAACACCTATCGATTCTGGAAGTAATCAACGGAAGGAATCTGAAAACGAGAATAAAATCATCATAGACGTGGCAAGCTGTGATGGACCAGTTCGATTCCGTCGAGTTCTTAATGATGCTTACGGTCGTCAACCACAGATACCCGACGGAGTACACTTACCGCATCAGGAAAGAAGTCATCAAAGTGTTTCAAATTCTTTTCATCAACAGATGGCAAAGAATATCAGTCAACGACAACAATCAGAGGAAGTGGAAAACAACGAAGAGCTAAAACATCAACAATCTCATTCTCAGCAACAATCCAATGGTTCCGGGGAGGTCTACAATTGTGTCTACTGTAAGCATACCTTCAAATCTCAGTATTGCTATCAGAAACATGCAAAACGTCATCTGAATCCTTTATCGCTTGAGTCAAGCGAAGTGAGTAGCATAGTGTCTAGTGGTGGTAGTGATAACGATAAGGAAGAACGTGTTCCAAGCCGTTCATTCGATGGAAAAAGGGAAGTTCGCCCGTTGGATATGAACGTTCAATACTATCCATGTAAAACATGTGGCAGCAAATTTCCTAGTTATTATTTTGTGCATAAGCATCGAAAAATGTGTCATGCTAATGAGGAAAGTGGTCAATAAAAAGTGGTCTATCTAAAAAATTGTCAGCTAGAAGTAATTTCCAACAACGCTTGTAGTGGACGATGTTTAGTGATTGAAGTTGTGATTCAATGATTGAGAAATAATTAAGGGAAAATGTAACATATCTAATATGAATCTTAAAATGGGATTCTGAATATCACTTGCTCATATTTAACTCTTTTGTTCTTAATATGTGAATAAATATTGTTATTATTTAGTTTGAGACTCGTGTATTAGTGAACAATTCATTTTCTAGAAAAGAAAAGGGAATGGGAAATCTCCAGAAATGAATTTCAGATGCAATTTTTGTGTCGACGACTTTAAGTGAATTTTTGTTTTCATTCCCTTCTAAAGGTTCCTAAAAATTCGACGAGTTCCATAGTTTTAAAATATGAAATCAATCATTTACTCTTGATTCATGCAAACCTACTCAAAATCGATATATAAGAAAAAGTGATTTATTTTAAAGCCAAGATTGTTGTAAGCGGTAGTTAGTGAGAAAAGAATCTCAATCCGAATGTGAATCCAAAATGCCATAAATGTAAATATGAAGACACCTTTTTACAAAACTATGGAACTTTTCAATTTCTGGTCGTGTAGATTTGGATGATATCCACAATTTCAGTTTGTTAGGCAATATCAAAGGATGGAATTGTTTTCTAAGTTCCTTCAGATGAGGAAAAATATTTGATTGAGGGTTGTAATGTTTTGAGAGACTATTACGAAAAATTATTATTGTGCTACAATAAAATTAATAAAATAGTTTCCAAAGTGAATTTAATAATGTGAATATCAGAGGGTTCATCGATTCAAGCTTGTTACGAGCTTAGTAAGGAGTAAAAAATACCTTCTTTTACCGCAAGATGCAAAAAAGTCGACGAACATGCAAAATCGTACCCTGAAAAAGGGTTAAACCTTCAAACCGTAGACAAAATTTACGCAGTCGTTTCTACGGGAACATTTGCTATCCAACTTTAGAAAATACCATATTTCCAAAAGTATCAGTATTTTTAGTAATTTCAAGTGAATTTTTCTCGATAGAATACTTGCTAATAGCCGCAGCCTCTGCAAACCGCCATCGATTTTAGCGATTATCAAGTTAACATTGTCGAAAGATTTCATTTTACTATTCAAAATGATACCAAAGTTCGTAACATTGGTCCACAATGGAAACAATACCTTGTTCAAGATCACAGGCGATATTTGGTTTTCATCGACTTTGCGTTTATAAAATATAATACCAACAATCAGTAGTAAACCCTCCTCAAGTTGCCCTAATCAGTCCTCAAGAAAACCAATAGATCTACTTAAATACATATAGTTGCACATCATCTGCATACATGTGGACTCGTACATTGCGAACGACATTCGGAAGGTCATTGATAAGGAGGTAGAAGAGAAAGGGGGTCAATATTGATACTTGAAAAATACCTCGAGTTTGAGGCCTTATTGAGTGGCGGGTGGCACTCGGATAAAAAATAAATCTTCATAAGCGAAGCAGTTTCGCACAAAATTAAAAGGGGGAGTAGTGAGCTTTTGAACAACAACGCTTTTAGTAAATTCGAAAAAAACCTTTAGGATAATGATTTCGCAGGTATGAGAAGAATGGAAGCCCAATTACAAGGAAGATAATATGTCATTTCTTTTCACATGTTGGAATATTTGCTTGTGAAAAAGACGAGTTTGAACATTTTTAAAAATGGAAAAAACAACAAATGACTAACATAAAAAAACACGAACTATTAATGTTTCAATCTGACGGTAAATAAAGTTCTTCAGCATTGGTCGTAGAACCTAGTCCTTCAAATCATGAAGACTCAAAAAGAAATTCAAAAATCAGAGTCCCAAATAACTTCCTTAAAATTGCAAGCACAAATTTCATATGGAGACAAAAGAAGGAAAAATTTCTTCAAATGGATTTTTGCAAAATTTAAAAAAATGAAAGTAACAATTTCTTCAAATGGGTTTTCGCAAAATTCCTTCATGTTTCTATATAAAAATTGGACTTGCAATTTTATTTATGTAGTGAAAAGTGTTATAATCGCTTTAATTGAAGAATGTCTTTCAACGCGTTTAGTTGTTAAGATTTCAAAAAAAAGAGTTTTGAAAAAAAGTGCAAATTTCTTCATCACAAGATCATAAACTTTTATCAGTCCGATTGGTCAATCGCTTCAAAACTTCATCTGATATTCGTGCAGAGCCAAACCAAATTTCGCAAATTAATAAAAACTTGCTTCAGAATTCGTTGTATCTGCCAAAATATGGAAATGGTCGCGACTTCTGCCCAGCCCAGATTTGGATCCAATTGAAAACGTTTTGGCTATTTTGAAAAGAAGAATCTCCAGAAAAAGGCCCAGTTTTACGCTCGGATGTAACCGCTTCAGGGTTCTTCATTTTTTTTTTTGAAAAAGAATTGAATGAATGATAAAAAATTCTGAAATCTAAAGCCAATCAAAGTCAATATTACGCAAGAAATCCTAAGTTACAAAATGGTTCGTTCGCGAAACTTTTCATAAAGCTACAAAAATCGCCTGCGGATTCAAAAGTACTACGTAGGACTACGTGAAATCAAGAACACAAAACCATGAAGTAGAGATAAAGATCTATAATAAGAATAAGAAGTTTCCAATTTAACTATAAAAGGATAAGCTAAGTAAAGACGAAAAATTATTTGATGATGTATGAGGGGGCTAATGACTTTTTCGCAAATCAAAAAATCGTATCAAAACTTTTCAACTGCTAGAATTATTATTTAAAAGAAAGATAAATTGAAAGTCAACCCACAAAAAAAACCGATTGGAGATTTCTTGAAAATACAATCTATTTCCGGCAATATTCCAATAGGAATATGCTTTTCTCTCTAATCCTTTTAAAGTGATATCCCAAAAAAAGTAATATTTCATTTCGTCCCTTCTCTAGATTTTATTGTGATATTATATACAACCGAACAAAGAACCCTAAACTCTTCACAACGCAATCAAGAAAAACCAATTACAAAACAAAGGATAGCAGAAAAGGTAAAAGAATTGTGTAAATAAATCCATAAAATCCCTCAACAATGTAAAAAAAAAAATTGAAATTCCCTAAAGAGAAAAATGAAATTCAGATGGATACCAATGCTACAGGGTGACTGCACAACTGGCGACGAATTGCTTGAATTCGGGGGCAGTTAATAAAAATTGTAATTGGCATCAAATAAAAAGCAGGGGATACCTCCCAATAACCAACCCCTGACGGAATATTAATCTTCTCATCCTCACAGTATACTGATCCCATGTCAAATTGCCACTGGGGAGCAGGATGTCATCCTTTGACCCGGATACATATCAGCCTCCTCCTCCTCAACCTCCCCCTCGGCCACCTCCACCCTCCCCCCACCCTCACCCCCAACACACAACTCGCTAATGGGAATGGGATGGACCTTCGCATGTTCATGAAACCCATCCACCCATCCACGGCGGACTGACTCCGAGTAAATATCACAGGACTCGCAACTTTTTTAATTAATCGACAATTTGTCTGTATGAATATTTTAAAAATTGAATTTAATTAACTCGTGCTTGGATTTTTCCGCTTTTTCAATTTTTTATTACCAACCAGCGCAGAAGCGTAGCTTTCCGCTTTTACTGTTATATTCCACGGATTTTAAGTCTTTTTCCATTTGTATCAAAGTCGTTAAATCAAATAAAATTGTAATCTTTTCCTGTAAACTGCCTAAGCTAATTAAATTTTTTTTAATCATAGCAAAATTAACTGCCTGCTAATGAGAATTTTTCGGGAGGATGGCAGTGTTTTTAATTGAGCAAATGGCGATTTACTTTGTCCAAGAATGAAGATGGAGTTTTAGAGCACTCAAAAAGAGGATTTTCAGAAAATTTCGTTTTTTTTTGTGAACAGGATGGATTGGTATCAAAGGAGATTCAAATTTTATACTTAAAGTAATTTTTAATATCACTTTTCCAGTAATAGCAACAATTTTTTACCACAAGTAGAAATTATCGCAGTCACTTGATTTTTCCATTCAGTCAATAGCGATTTAGTATTAGACTGAAATTTAAATTCCACTGAATTACTAAATGAAAAAGTAAAATAGTTCAAAAATAGATAAGAAAGGATTCTGATTCTCTTGGTTCAAGCATTCTCTTCTCCGTGGTTCAAGCATGAGCTTGGAGCAGAGCAGAGAGCTAAAAAGAAACAAAAAGAACTAAAAAGAAACAAAAAGAGCTAAAAAAAACATAAGAGGCTTAATCCGAGGCCTATTCGGGAAGACGCGATTTAAGCGGATCTCAGAAGTGAGTAAAGAAAGGGAAAAATTCTTAGGGAGACACCTCTGGGTGGAATTTTATCACCAATGGATCTTCGTGATGGACAATCTTCTGTGCTTTCTTGCGGAGAATAGCCACAGAGCTGTTTGCTATGCCAACGATCTGATCAGTCTCCTGTATGAATCCTTTGAAAATAAGTTATGTAACCTGATAAGCGTAACACGATTGATCGTTAATTGGACGAACGACTTCAGTCTCACCATTAATCCTAGGAAAACCTCCGGAAGAAAAATCTAACACTCCTCAATCATATTTTATCCGTAGTAACGATGGCAAATTGATAAGATAAAATTTAATTCATCTCAGTCCAACAAGGAGCGATATACCAATATATATTCGTTTTAGTAAACTGAGGCATTGGAGACCATATTCACAAAACAGTCAAAATTTAAAAGCTCAACGTTAAAATATGCCCAAATATTTCTCAATCAAAAATTTTTCATAAATATCTAAAAATAATTAACTTACCCTTACTTTCCACAACACTAGTATCGGCCACATCATTGGCCATAATGGCAGGATTTGAAGCTGCATCCGAATCAAGTCGTTTCTTTTTAATATCACTGCAAACAAACAAAAATGTATTAATTAATTTGAGTAAATGAATCGAAAATTGTAATTTTCAACATTTTGCAAATATTAAAATTGCCCTAATCTGACTACAAAGTTCTTATTAAACTGCAATCAGTGGTCCAAATAAACAAAACTCAGTATAAATGCGCATATTTTGCATACACATATTA
>QYTT01084525.1:14035-45954 GCA_006980735.1 Dasypogon diadema
TTCAAGCATTCTCTTCTCCGTGGTTCAAGCATGAGCTTGGAGCAGAGCAGAGAGCTAAAAGAGCTTAAAAAAAAAGAGCTTAAAAAAAAAGAGCTTAAAAAAAAAGAGCTTAAAAAAAAAAGACGCGATTTAAGCGGATCTCAGAAGTGAGTAAAGAAAGGGAAAAATTCTTAGGGAGACACCTCTGGGTGGAATTTTATCACCAATAGATCTTCGTGATGGACAATCTTCTGTGATTTCTTGCGGAGAATAGCCACAGAGCTGTTTGCTATGACAACGATCTGATCAGTCTCCTGTATGAATCCTTTGAAAATAAGTTATGTAACCTGATAAGCGTAACACGATTGATCGTTAATTGGACGAACGACTTCAGTCTCACCATTAATCCTAGGAAAACCTCCGCGGGCCATCCCATTAAAAATGCAGTCAAAGGTATCGAGATGTGCATCTGGACGGCCAATTTCCTAGAGGAACTGTTAATTTCTAAACAAGTGGAGCTTGTCAAGAAAGCAATGTTACTAGTTAAGCCTGATCCATTATCATCTGGACCATTCCACAGTTCTTATGTAAGGCCTTCAAAAACTTCGCAAAGAAGCCAAGGGTCGCGGAAAACACTACAAACGATATTTCTACAAGACAGGTCAAACTCTATGCAGATCGCGCTAGCACGCCAAGTTCATCGTGATTGGATCAATAAGAACGGTGGAAGAAAAATCTAACACTCCTCAATCATATTTTATCCGTAGTAACGATGGCAAATTGATAAGATAAAATTTAATTCATCTCAGTCCAACAAGGAGCGATATACCAATATATATTCGTTTTAGTAAACTGAGGCATTGGAGACCATATTCACAAAACAGTCAAAATTTAAAAGCTCAACGTTAAAATATGCCCAAATATTTCTCAATCAAAAATTTTTCATAAATATCTAAAAATAATTAACTTACCCTTACTTTCCACAACACTAGTATCGGCCACATCATTGGCCATAATGGCAGGATTTGAAGCTGCATCCGAATCAAGTCGTTTCTTTTTAATATCACTGCAAACAAACAAAAATGTATTAATTAATTTGAGTAAATGAATCGAAAATTGTAATTTTCAACATTTTGCAAATATTAAAATTGCCCTAATCTGACTACAAAGTTCTTATTAAACTGCAATCAGTGGTCCAAATAAACAAAACTCAGTATAAATGCGCATATTTTGCATACACATATTACAGTACATTTTCTGGTTACAATTGGCCACTCCCCCACAAATTATCCTCTAACTCCCATCCGCCCATTCAATGGTAATAATTTAATTTACGAAATGGAATTGTAAAATAATTTCAACTAAAGTAAAATTAAAATATCAAGAGCTAAAGTGGAAACACGCGCTTATAAACGGAAAAAAGAGAAGTGGAGGCAAAGCATCCCTGTGGTGAATGGATGTCAGGACAGGAGAGTGGGGGATAATGTAGGAACTCCGATTTTATGGTAAATTTTCCGAGTGTGGAGCACGTGCAATATGAACAATTCTTGCAAATTTTGCGGGAACAGGTAGTGTTGAGAACACAGCAAATCCTTAGAGAGATTTCTAAATACACATATAAAACGGTAAACTGCTTATACTAGTTTGCAAATCAATGTATAAACCAAATGCCTCTTGACTTTTAAGGGGGTAGTTGTTTAGCGTTTTCATACGCATATCTCACCCCATTTGTTATCTTTAATCAAATTATGAGATCGATTGTAATATGGAACTATCGAACTTAGAACAGGCCAGATTTGCAAACAAATGTTTTTACTACGTTTTAATTGGCTTCCACCGAATAAGTAAACAACATCCGGATCAAATATTCAACGGTGTGTCGGTGGTTTTGAGAGAGTTGATTAGAAGACGTTAATTGTACTAATTACTGAAAATTAAAACTTGAGCAATTCAATTCAAGAAAATGAAATCCTTGTAAAACAGGACACGCTTTATTGAAACTATCACAGAAAACAGAACATGTGGTAATGGTACATATTAAAAAAAAAGAGTTATTTTAAATCTAGGTTTTATGAATTTTGTTCTTGTGTCATATTTTAAAGTCATTTCTAAATAGAACAACGATCATCCGTTGATGATATTATCCTCAACATATCGAGAGCTTCTACATCAAAACACTTTTGCATTCAGTGTAAAATAAAATACACCGTCCTTCCATTCATTTATTTATTCGCACTTTATACCTTTGATGTTTTCCCATGGTTTTTTTAGAGATATTTCCTAAGCCCAAGGGACAACCTTTGATCTCTCGCGGCACAGTTTAGACAAAGTGGAATTAGGGATAAGGAGATTGGGAGATTTTAACCTAACAAATGTTGTAAATGAGTCACAATTTTTGGCACGAAACTTTTACTGTGCACAACATCCCACTGACTTCGCAAGTACAATAGATCTCGTCAGTAGAATTGACTCAACCGCCAGTATCTAGATAAATTACCGCGCTCTATGCACGATTCGAACCCACGTCCACAGAGGAAAAACTCTGCAGATGTGCACCTCAGCCCGCTCCACCACTGGCGTCGTGATTAAAGTTTAGGGAAGAAATCTAGGCTGTGTTAGATAGGATAAAATTCTCCAGCAAAATTCCTGAAAACAGCTCAAAATTGACTCGAAGAAAGGACTGGTGTGTGAATTGTGATCATTGGTGAAGCATTCTATATCGTTTCTCCTGATAAGGAGAAATAAGGCGATCCTCAACTCTTTTAACTATGTTTCGAGGCGCACGGCTTTTGATATCCATTGTGTTGCAAGTTTAGAAAGTCTCAAATGATAAATCGAAACGGAATGGATTGATCTATGAGAGATGTCTAAAGAGACTTTATAGTATGACATTTCACTTCAAAATTTTTCACTTTTAAAGCATTGTGAGCTGCGATGATCAGTATAGAAATATCTTCGAAAAACTCAATGATTCTAATACTTTCGAACTCGCGGGTAGAATTCTTTCTGATATCATGAAGATCATAGGAAAATTGGATGACCGATCACTTCTTCGTTTTTGTTTTTTGTTTATGTTTTTTGAACGAAGGATCTCTTTACAGGCTATAAATTTTAAGATAGTAATGTTGAGTATAGATAAAGAAAGAATGAGGAATTATGAGATCTCTTCTAATATAATAAGTTATTTAAGGCTAAGGTGGCTGCACCATATTTTAAGAATGAACGCAAAACAACTCCAAAGATACCAACAAAGGTGACACCGCGCTTGTGATGTCTTAACGTTATGAAATTGTTGTATTTTGTTATATTTTTGAGATTGTCTGACCCATAAGCCCTTGGGCCACATCGACGTGAAGAGATCTTTAGTGATCGAGTTGTGATACTTACAGAGCAGAAATTGAAGACAACGACGACGACGACAATGACGCCGCTATGTCTCGAGGAATAATGTGATTGAGGTGCTTAAAATTTAGCACACGTTTATATAATCTGCAGTAATGATGATAATAATGAATACTCGAAAATATTTTTAACACTTCCAAAATAAAGTAAAATGAAATTCCTCTGAACGTAAAGCAACATGTTAATAAGATATGTAAACTCTTTAAGTTATTAGCATGACTGAGTGTCGGTATAACTCCAAACTGGTTTCTAAACCAGTCGATGAACTTAAAGCAATTTTGATGAATCATTCGACAAATATTATATCGTATGAAAACAACAATATTTATAGTATTGTTTTGCTAGTTTATTTGGCTTTTTCTGGCCACATTATCAAATATCACGACAATGGTAAATATTAACTGCTGCGAAAAATTTTGTTAGTTTTTTAAAAATCCAATGATATTTGAATAAATACAATTTTAATGCCCCTTTCTAAACTATGTTTGTCGATTTTGGAACCTCTCCTTCCCCAGATAATACTAATAATATGTATTTTACATAAAATCTTAAATGTACTGTGTTTTGACAATACCGAATATATATGAATGAATAGATGCAACTTCAATAGCCTTAAAGATATCATCAGAGGCTAAAAATAATAAAAGGTCCTGGACAAATCACTGTGGCAGCCCATGATGTAGACAAATTCTACTTAATATCTTATCTCGTATTTTTACAGATTGACTACGATCAAGAACTTTTCCATTAATTTTAACGCTGAAATCCAGCACCATAAGAGTTGTCATGTGATCCACATTCAACGCTTCATGAATATTCATTGTAACCTTTAACATGGCAGTCTCAGAGATTTGTTCTGACCAAGATCTGAATTACTGATTTGTTAAAAGACAGGCATTTCCTGCTAACTTAATCTCTACTAATACTTTAGCCAGGTAGTAGAGAAAGTTGATAGGATAGTAACCAAAGCACTGGATTTTTTTTTTTGGTAGAGACCTGTTTCAAATGGCTGGGGAATTGTGAGGGGTAAAGGCAATAATTAATCGTGACTTAAAACTCTTAGGATTACTGGTGCAATTATTTTAATAAAGCGAGATGGTATAGCATCTGATCCCATGGCATCTGATTTAATAGAGTACATTGCCAGTAGGGCTGAATGTTCGTCAATACAGTAAAAGCCAACAGATAAGAAATTTTCAGATGTATATTCTCCGTCAAGAGATATTCCCCGATTGCTTGTTGCAAAATATTGAGAACGTTTGGGTCTTGATTTACTATGCCTATACTACAGGCCTTACGCAAGTGTCTTCAATATGTCCTCGTCTAAGCAAATATCTCAAATGACTGATTACTGGTAACGTGAATTCAAGCATGCTCTCTCTAGCAAATGTAAATTGCTTTGAAAGTAAGGAACATAAACTCTTCAGGAAGAAATACAAATGTAGAATTCTGTAGAAACTAAGGTGTTCCATAAATGATTCAGTGGGCTTATCTGGGTAATTATTACTACTCAACATCCAGTTCACAAAGTCGTACAGACAATTTTTACGCTCCATTGCGCTGCAAATATAACTCTCCCGAGTTAGCAACTTGTAAAATGGCATACCTCAGGGATCTATCTTGGGACCTTTTCTATTGTTAAATTCACAAGTATAACTTGTTTGTAATCACACAAAAATGGTTTTCTACCCCAATTGTCGTCTACACTTAGTGGAGAAATTATTTCCAATTTTATGGACATGTTAAAGTTTTGATTCTTAAAGCTTAAAATCAGAGAACTCGCCAATCTAAATTATTTGCAATCTCTAAAATAACACTTCATGAAAATAACAACTCACCTAACACCTGAACTATCACTTCCGTCCACAATCTCTTGGGCTGTTGAAATCGTCGGTGTTTTTGCTTTAAATCCACCGATACTATTAAGATTGTTCTTTTCATCTACAGGAGTACTCGCAAGAGGATCCTTCGCATCTTTATCACCTCCATTATTTAATGATTTATTGTCATTAGCAACAGCCGACGCTATAACAAGTTCAGTTTTGATACCATTGGGAGTGGAAGTGAAAGTTGTTGCTACAGTCGTCGTGGCTGTTGTAGTCCCAGCAGTGAGGGGTGAACAAGTATTATCCCCAGAAGTGGCGTTCAAAATTGGGCCGCCACTACCACCACTGTTACAACTCATATTCACACCTCCCATACTACTGCTACTGTTGCTGCTGTTATTGATAGTAGTGGGAGCTGTCGAAGAGCTCGAGTGATCCTTACTACTAACCATTGTCACGTCTTCGCTGAGAAGTGGTTCGGAACTGTGGACAGCCGCGGAGAGGGCGTTCACCCCTGACACATTCGAACTACTCTCATTGGCGGAAGACGACTGCGATCCTGATATCGCACTACCTTGACTTATTTGACTACTCGCGCTCGAAGCCGTCTCCATGGACGCAACTCCATTTCCGACACCATTTATTACTTGCGACGAGCTTTGTTCGCTTCTAGCAGTTGTGTTCACAACTGTTGTCGATGAGGATGTTGTTGTTGTTGTTTGCGTGGTGACGGTATTACACGTTGTTGACACAGCCGCTGTTGAACTTGCAGTCGTTGATGACACTGAAATCACGCTCGCACTAGACGAATTCGCTGCACCTGAAGATAAACTTCCAGATGCGACTGTTGTTGAAGTAATTGCAGTCGTCGTGACCATTGAGGTCGCCGTTGATGCTGCCGTAGCCGTTGAGGCCGTTGAGGTTGTAAGGGTGGTCGACGTTGTCGACGTTGATTGTGCGGCACGATCCCGACCGCCAGTCTTTTGTTGCTGCTCCCGCTGCAGCCGTGTTGTGACCCCTGTAGTCAGTGAATCAACAATGCATTGCGTTTGCGCCTGCTGCGATTTCTGCGGATTTCGTGAACTTCGCGTTCTTTGCCGCGACTTTCGCAACAGCTGCTTATAGTTTTCCGTCTTTTTACTGAGGTAGTAGTAGCGAACACAGTCCTGCGCCGACTTGCGATCTAAACTGGCCGCAATTGCGCCAAAATTCTTCGGATGCTGGAGGAATTTCTCTTTGAAGAGTTCTTTCTCACCAGCCGTCCAAACATTTATGTTCTGCCTTTCCTTGAAGTCCTGGACCATATCAGGTAATGCCCCGTTTTCATTGTGGTAAACATAACGACGCTGTCTAGTGTCCAGCATCAGGGGCGGTATCACAGCATATGAACGCATTTTCTTATCTTCCATGGCCTGAAATCAAATGGAGAGAACGTTAAAAGATGCAAAACAAAAATAATCAAACTTATCTGACCTGCTCCTGCAAACCGTCCATAATCTCCTCCAAATCGGCTTCCGATTTTATCCGGGACCCCACACGATTGAAGCGTTCCTTGTCCTCCCGTTGCTTCCTCAGTTCCGTAAAAACTTTTTCAAAGAACTCACGATTCTTCGCTTCTTTCGCTTTCCGTTTGGCGCTTGATTCAGCCTTTTCAACACGCTTTAGCCACTCCTGCGACAACTGAGCATACTTTTCAACGAGAGCCGCATTTCGCGCCGCTCGCTCCTGCTTTATCTTTCGTAAGTGTAATAGCAGCCGCGATTTAAATGACTGATGACGCTGGATAATCTCCTGACAAATCTCAACGTCTGATGGTTGATTGTACAATGGCAGATCTACCGGTGGCCCCAATTTCTCAAGAACGGAATGTTGTTCGATTGCCCGCTTTCGATTTTCGGCGTAAATTTTCTGGGCCAGACTCCGATGCTTAGGTTGCACTTCTGCCAACTCCTCGACTTTGGAAGGTCGCGAGGATGCTTCTTCTAACTGTTCCTCCTTCTTTTTTAGCATTACCATTGTGTTCTCGGCATTCCCAATCTCAAGGTCGACCTTGTGAATCTGTGTAAGAAGATCATCCTTTGTTATTCGTCTCTCTTCGACAGTATCATTCGGCAGTGTAGGTGAGATGGCCTCGACTTGCGGATGATACGCCTCTGTGGTAGCGGGACGATGTTCTCTAATATCGACCTTCAGCGGCTGTTGTTGAGGGGGCAGGTGGTTTGTATCTCCTAAACGTAATTTCTTAAAGGGTTGTCCTCCCGGATCCGGTGGAGCCTGCGTCGGTGGTCTAGCCGCCGACATATACTCACTGGGATGTTGCGGAGGTGGAATAAGAGAGATCCTCTGACGTCCAGTTGGCGGTCCCTGAGGTGGTATACTGTCCATCGTATTGGTGGGTCCAACTGATACAACAGGCAAACTACTGCCACTCGACAAAACTGTGGGCGCTGCAGCCCTGTGATAGTCCTGCACCTGGGCAGGTACCTGAGGTATTCGAGCGTAGGGATTTTCTCGAAATTGCTGCACTTGACCAGCCCCATACGCACTCTGTTGAACATAACGGTGTGGCGCTTCACGTACCGCTGTAACATCTGCAAATCTTGGATACGTATTTGCCGCTCCAGGTCCGGGCCGCGGTGGTGATAATGGGCTAGCTGCGGAACGAGATGTTGGCTGGGGTTGTGGTGGTGGCTGTCCAACCCCTCCTTTTGAATATGATTGTGGCGTATCAACAGGCCTAAAAATGATGAAATATTATTAGAAATGTGCATATAGAAATATTTCTCAATAAAGAACAATATGCATATTAAAGCCATTTACGGTTGTTTTGGATCCTTTGACACATTAGCTTAGCTTTGAAAGTTCAACTTATTCTTAATCTTTTGATCCGGAATTGGGGTATTAACTTTCTATACAAGTTTACGCTTTCAAAGCCCTTTCACAAAAGATGAAAATCGTACGTGATAGGGCAGCTTGAATGGAGATTTCCCAGATTTCTCTTCAAGTAAATGATTCTGCATACAAGAAAAAAAATCATTGGATACCATAAACAAGAGTTAAATGCATAAATTCAGAGATATCGGTTGACTTATGTTGTACCTAGCTAAGCTGCACAGAGAAGAATATATTCTTACAATTTCGTTGAATTAGAAGAATACAAATCTCCGGTATTCTTACTTAAATCCCTTTGGTCGATAAAGCCTTTCAAGGATAACAACAGTGACTTTGTGTTGTATAATACTTTTTATAAAACGCAATGAGATAAGAAATTCTTGAATTCATAGATAGAATTATAAAATCATTAGAGCTTTCACATCTTTTCCATTCAAATGTGAGTTTATAATCCCTTTATATACGTAAATTTTTATTTTAGCAAGTGCTAAAACCGGATAATATCAAAGGTACACACCTAACGGGAAATTATAGCTTTTATCGCAGGAAAGTTGGAACCATAATGTATCTAGGACAGAAGCAGCTTTGCACTTAAAGCCCGAATGCATGAATTCCCTCATTAAAAGTATAGTCAAAGCTCATTTTCAGAGTATCCATGAATTAAATCCCAAAATGCACTTTTCTGCTTTTGACATATAGGTGGCGATTATTTTATAGCACATACTTTTTTGTTGTACATATTATGGCACTGTTACGCATTTCCTGCGAGTAGATGATTAAAACACTTTCATAGTATATTTAAGCGTACATGTTTAGGGTACGCACTAAAAAATTAGTTTAACACGTTGACTGCCACAATTAGAATAAAATCTTTCCTAAGAGAGTTACGTGTTAAAATGCAATTGTGCTGAGAGAGAGCTTTTAAATGGTGGTCACCGGTGACCGCAATGGCAGTCAACGTGTTAATGGTTTGGGAAGCACTCAGCTATGGAGGAATAACGTCTTTAGTAAGGGTAACAAAGCTGAGTGTCCTTTAGAATTCCTAGTAAAGAATAATTTAAAAATTACTAACAAATAAAATGACGTTCTCTTCAACAACACTGTTCGTCAGGAGGTCCTGGATCTAACCTCAAGTAGTGGAAGTCTGGGTCGGTAGCCCTTAGCAGTAACAGTAGCCTAAACAGTTTGACCAGCAATGGTGTCACAGTTCCTCCGACCCTTGTTACAGAAGGGTAGGGAAAATGCGGAAGACTGCTATTGTATCTTTTACCGGCTGTCGCAGAACTTTTCTTTAGCATTTTACATGACCTTTAAAGTATTATTTAAATTTTATTAAAAAACTTATGGCGATTACTTAAGAAATGCTGAAAACAAACACATGAGCAGTTATTTTGCTTGAAGATATTTGTATTAAGATCAAGTTTTTCAAAATTCAACTGACAAAATAAAAATACAAAAAAATAAATCCAAGTAACAAGGAAAGTGCACTAAATTATGAAGTCTTCTGCTTTTTTGAACCATTCTCATCTGCTGATCCCGATGATGCTCTCTTCTGTTCCGTAAGAAGTTTTACAGTTTCTCGAAGTTCTCGAAGTTCAGACTGCATTTTTTCAAGAGCCCTAATAACAAAATGAATCAACATGAATTCTGAAATCATCCACAAAAAATGTAGGTAAAAATTACGTTGTGGTAGATACAGCCTGTTGCGCTTGAATAGTTGGAATAGCTGGAATGGCTGGAGTAACCACCGGTTGTGGTTGTGGTGGTGGTACTGAACCTGATACAGCAATTACTTCAGACACCCCGGAACTAACTGATGCAATCACCGGTGTTTGTATAGTGGGTAAAGGAGGAGCAGATGAAACTGTAGGTGCCACAGTGACGGTAGTATTCACTGTAGGCAGTTTTACTAAAGTTCTTTGCGGTTGCGTTGGTGTTACTGGAACAGTTGTAGTTCCAGTTGTCCGAGTAGTAATAGATTTCACGGGCGGAGTCTTCTTTACTCCAATTAATTTCTCAAGTAGTTGCTCTGCACTATTCTTTTGAGATTCGAGCAATTTCTTGATCGTCGCTGGATCATTTTGTTTGATCTTTCGTAATGTTTCACCTTCTGCATCTATTATCACATAGTTGACGATGTGCGCATGAGTGTTCGGAACGATCCGGTATATTGGCTTTCGAGATTTATACCGGATCTTTCCATCGACACATTTAACAGTGCTCAGTTCGCTTACTTTAGCCGTGATACCGCCTACTTCAAATACAGTTGTGTATCCATTGACCAAAATCGGCTCCGGGACAACAGTTGGATTGTGGATGAATTGAGGAATCGGTCTTGTTGGAACAAGCGATATCAAAGTCGGTGCAGCACAATCAGGATTTTCGCATCTCTTCTCAATAAATGAATTGTCATCCGTTGGTATTGCTATTGTGGATGGTACTGTATTTACTACTCCTCCCGTAGGCGGTGTACTTCTGTTGTTTGTGGTTTTTGGCACAACTGATCGAATTGTGATATTTTTACCAACTTTTGACATATTCGGCAGAATTGTTGATGTATTGTCGTCAGTAATATCAATTACGGTCAACTGTTGTTTGACAGTATTAGCCATACAAGAGCGAAAACCTAATCCGATGAATTGGAAAAGTCAATACAGTTCTTCTTTAAATGCTGCAGAAATAGAAAGAAACAAAATCAATTCAGCTTTAATATGAGATCAGCTTTAAATTCGAAAACTTTTTCAGGGTTCCGATTGCTGCTGCTGCTACTGCTGCTGCTGTTGTTATTATCGTTTTTTATTGCCACCCACAGCACATTGCATGGCGTGTTAGATATGTGTTAAGGCCTCCCACCAATGCTCCAAACTCACCCCCTCCCCCCAATATAAGTTTTACGTTCACTGTCTGTGCCCGATAAAAGAGAAAGCAAAACAATGCCATCAACACACCAAACTTCTTTTACCACCTCGTACTCCTCCTCCTGTGGGGTCTGGAAGGACATTTCCCGCATAAACCGGTATATAACCAAGATACCCTTTTAAAGGGTACATAGCGCTGTAATCCCCTCTCGCCCTATGCTATCTGTGATATTCGCAGTAAGTACACCACCACCCTGCCATCCACAGACGTACGCGAACACAATCTGGTAAGACTAAGGATAACAGGGCGGGGAGCAGTCTGCCCTGTAAATGTATTCTGATTTTATAGTATCTGTATACAGTATACTGTAGTACCCTTTGCTACTGATGGGAGAATTTGTGTCCAGGGCCACAATGGCTGGGATAAAACTGAATAGAAGCGAAATCCTAGCCTAAGGGAGTAAACCGAAGTGATGGGAGTTATAGTATTACAGCAGCAAAAATATGAGAGAAAAAACTACCAGAGGAGTGGTACTCTTCCTGGGCTCACCCCCCAAATCTACTACCATCCCACTCATCAATGCCCTGCTCCGTCATGCCGGTCAGGATAACAGAGATATAATTTTGTATATTCACACACACAACACATATCTCACTTTCACACATACATACATACGTAAAACGTCTACATGCCTGTATTTAACGGGTGGAGTGGAGAAACATGTCCCAGAAATTTTTGGGTAAATTTAGCTCAAGTATTAAAGTACATCTGCAGAAGAAGAAATTCGGGTATGGTGCGGGGGAATCCTTGGTGCAAAAATGTGGAACCCGGCAAAACAGAAAAAAAAGAACGCAAAAACTTCTCTCGTCCTGGAAACTCCCAAATAGAAAATTCTCAAGAATTTCTGCCACTCTTGTTCGCATTTTGGAGTAGCAGCACAGACCGCATTATTGCTACGACTCCGACACGATAAAATTAGAGAATAAGAAAAATTCATTTCGATTAAGTAAATTCCATTAAAGGAAAATCGATTTTTTTTAATATTCGCAAATAGGATATTTGAGAACCGAACGATTTTAGAGAAATTATGTAGGATTACAGAGGAGGAATGCCTTCCGCCCCCTCCCCACTCCCTCCAGGAATGATGTCTATATAATTTTCGATCGAAGGGCAATACGGTAATGTGGCAGGAACTTTGATGTTTTATTTGGGAACATTGGAAAGGATTCAAATTTCCGATTAAATTCGTTGTAGAAATAAGAGGATGAAATGAATTGAAATTTGTTTGGGAATATTGACCCAGTTGAAAGTATGTATGTAACATTTACATTTACATCCATGCTACGCAATAAAAATCTCGAGCCTATTGAAAATTGTCATAATGATGAGTGGGCTATGAACATTATTAAAACAGAGCGTGATTTTGTTTTGAAATATTTTCTAAATAAAGATTTCCGAAAGGACATCACGGACATTCGTTCTTTTCAATATCTATGATCTTAAACAAATCCTGGTATTGTAATAGCATACAATGCCGGAGGGTTTTCTTTTCACTTCAGAAAACCACTAGGTGTGGAGTTTTCCACACCGTTTCCGGTTCCTCCTTTTTTACTTTCATTTACCATTTCTATTGTCATCAATGTTAATTTCGGTAATCACGCCTTCAAACAGCTGATTATCCTCTTCTTCTTCTTTAAAAACAGCTGATTGTCATTCCATGACATTTCATTTAGAATCCAGATAATTGGGAATTTAATACATTTGTGGATCTCATTATATGTGAATTCTAGAGAACATAATAATTTCTAATTTACGCTGTAAATATAATTGTGCTCTTATATTTTGAACAACCCTACCGGGATATAAAGGAATTACTAATTTCATAAATCGACAATTAGATGTCTACCTTGAGCTGCCATTAGTCGAATGTTTTTAGTAGACTTTTGTGTTTTATTAAAATTGTAAAAGCAAATGATATATATTTTGTGTATAATTACTTTTCAGGCAAGTAATTTACATTCCAATTATCTACAGTCGTCAGCATGTTCAAAATTAGGCTTAATGCTCAATTTCAAAAGTGATAATTATCTCTTATTCCCTCTGTCACTGGTGTAATTCTCTTTAATTAATTGTTGACGAGTGCAAAGCAACTATAAAAGGATCATTTATCACCATGACTCCTGACAGAAGGAAGCTTTGAAATTATCTCGTCAAGAACAATTTTTGTGCCTTTCAGTACAGAAAAAGCCGACTATTAATGATGATAGTCTCAAATTCAGGTTTGAATGCTTTCAGGTGTTTTCTCATACAACCTTATTTAAATTTTTCAACTAAACACATTCACAAGACGGGTAATAATATTTCATCAGCGCTTAGTTGTACGTTCGTTCCTTATTGCCAACTTGTATAGAAAATTACAAGGATAAAAGGATGCAGTAAAATATAAGGAGTGAAAACAGTATCTTTTTTTCAATATGGTCATCGGTGACCCCCATGGCATTCAACGTGTTAAAGGAGTAACAAAAGAAAGCTTAACACTGAATGATTTGTTGTATCGATTAGTATTGTTGGATCAATGTGCATGATCCTCACCAAAGATTTAGGATCAAACGTACTGAAATTGCTTGAATTTCAAACCTATAACTCACGAGTTAAGAGTTACCATGTGATCTTCTGCTGAAACACCGGCGCGTTACTTGGTGGAAATATCATAAAATCTTCATTGGACCGTCTCAATACGGTTGATGTGAACTGTGTACCGTAAAGGAAAGCAAACTGGACTAGCATATTCAAGGATGTGCCTGGCAAAAGTTTAGTACAGAAGTTCAAAACTACAAAATCTCATCGGACTGCGAAACACTAGAGGACAGGCTCTCAATGAATGAAACAACTCGTGCGTAGACCTCAGAAGGGGAGCTAGGTAGAATGTAAACAGTAAAGTAAACACAGCAATCGGCAAGAACAGCACACAGAACACCGCTTCCCAACAGGAGCACTCCACAAAGCATGTCGATCCAGGTGAAGGAGCTGGAAACTGGAAATCGGGATCAAAGATCTCAGCATCCGCAATCCCCCATTCACATCAAAATGATCTTCACATAGTCGATGTATATATTACCCACTTGCGGACTGTTCCAGGTGTTCCAGGTGATTCCTTGTGAATCTTTTGATAAGGGAAATTATTGTTGGAAACCACTATATCGCTTCGGAATCGAAGAAACCTACTGCTTAGTAGCTGTAACTTGTTTTTAGTGGTGTCATGTAGGGTTTCGCGTTCGACAGTAGATCAGATTTTGGAGTCATGTCTTCTACAATTTTACTAAATGACTCCTTGAACTCTTTATTTTGCTCTTACGTGGGCACAGGGACATTATTGGAATCCATCCATCATAAATGTACAATAAACAGTGAGACTTGTGGTATGGATTCCGGATCAAAAATGAAAATCACGAATCAGACCCGTGGTATGGGTTACAGTCCAAACCTGGAAAGAAGAAAGGAAATAAAAATGATGGGTCAGTAAAATATGGCCAGAGTGCCAGGCCTTTTTCCTACTTTGGATATAAACACTACCCTGACGTCTCTCCAAATTAGGAGCTCTGAAGATTTTGATTAGAGATGGAAGATGTTCGACCATACCTTGAAAGGGATTAATAGCAGAGGAATTCATTACAAGTCTCCTAGAACGATTGCCCAACAGGAAACAGCCTCCTTGGAATTTTGCACAGTTTTTTGAACAGTGAAATAAAAAAAAAAACAAAAATATTAAAACTGAGCATTAAACCGGTTTCCTATCTCTAATTTCTCGGCTTGAAGGACAGTGCGAATTGAAAATCTCAATAAAAACAAAAACAAAGAAAAAGGCGTCAGACAAATTAACGTACAAATCACAAAGAGGAATAATAAATTTGCTTTAATATCTAGGAAGCAATAAAATTCGTATTAAAATCAATTTCAACAGCTCATCCTTCATCTGGGAAATTGTGCCCTGATTGAAAATTGACACACCGTTGGCAGCACTAAACAACATTTCTTAACTACCAACCTCCAAGAAAAAAAAAATTTTTACAAAATTCTAGATCAGACAAATTCAGTTATTCCCACGCACACACACTATTCTACCGCACGAGAAATGGCACAACGCTCAGCAACAGCAGCAGCAGCAACAAAACCATGGAAATTTTGCAGCTCGATAAACTCTCCACAAAATTTGCAGAAATTTATTTGAATGCAGCAGCAGCAGCAAAGTATAGACAGGAGGAAGTAGTGCTACAAAGATTTAATTTATACCGTTATCTCTTTTTCTCCTCGCCAGAAAATCCACAGGCACCCTGCACGGAATGGCGAAGTCTTGACTCCTGACGTACGCGCAATAAAGCGTTGCAATTATCAGACTTTTGCTATTAAATCAGTACAGAAATTACATCCAAAAGTCGTGTGAAACGACTTTTAATCAATTAATTCACTTTTTCACTTGTTTTAAATTAAAATTTTGTACACAATTGCGGGCAAATACAGAAAATCACAACACACACCATCGCAGCGTAATAGCACAGAGGAAACTGACTGGTGACACTAAATTCTGTTCATACCCTATAGCCATCTCGTTTCAATGAATTCAATTCTCCATCGTAGTTAAAGAGACTTTGTGGAGAGTTTTACAAACGCAAAACATCGTTCAGCAACTGCACTAGTGTTGGAATTTATAATGGCTGCCATGTTTGTTTTTGCTTCTGTGTATGTGATATGAAAAAGTATAGAAGAATATGAAAAGAGTAAATGAGTAAAAATGCCGTCGCACAGCATAAGAGAATTAATGTGCAATTTACTGTTTAGATAGTAGTGGTAAAGCCATGATGGCCGCCGTCGACAATTTTCCGTAAACGCCCCTTGACAACGAAACTTGTGGGAGAAGGGGTGTATTGAGCAAGGGAAATTGCCCCCTTGACGCATCTCTCGGGCACGGGGGAATATCATTCACAATGTGTAAGTTAATCCAATTTCATTATGGAAAAGCATGGAAGTGATTAGGGCGCTGAGGAATTATTCTTAAATTTTCGAAAACAAGTGCTGTGCATTTTTAGGAAAGCAGGCAGGTGTTTTTTTCTTCGTTTTTTTTTTAATAAATGATAGATATAAATTGATAATACATAAGTACTTAAGGGGGATAAAATGGCACTTTAGATGTAAGAGTTTCAATTTTTGTAATTTATAAAATGGAGCTCTCGATATGAGGGAATTGCTTTCAATAGAAAATCTGAAGTTATATTCTTAGAAGCCAGAAAAATCTGAAAATAATAATATCTCATCTCTGAGCGCTTCTTCTCCATTTCAAGAATGGAAATCTTAATGACAAACTCATATCGTTAATTGTTGAGTTTGTTAAATTTAATATTAAAAAAAATAGTGAATGGCTGCAGGTCTCAACGAACGTGCGGAAGGATCAATTTATAAAATTGTGGTGCACACAAAACAGTAGCAACAAATAATTTAATAACAATTCGCATGGTAAGGAACCACGAACAGGAGTTAACGAATGCGACTCTGCAAATTAATCTTGGAGTCCCACAAGGATCAGTTCTGGGCACACTATTGTTCATGATTTACGCAAATGATAACGAAAATGGTTTGATACATCCTAATTTCTATTTTTTGCGACAGGCGGTGCCTTCATTCTGGCCTTATTTAACTATAAATTAAAACTTTTATGTAGATTATGTATATATACATATTTTTTACGGGGTATCCAAAGCTCAGAAGATCAGAGAAGATCAGAAAAATTGCGATGGGGGGAAAGTCGTGTAAAGGTGTTTGCTTAAATAACTGTGGCCTATAGACTATAGTCAACAGGGCAAACTGAAAACGTTTCATAGAATTTCAGGGTTTTAATATGGAAACTAGGACAAAAGAGTGAAGACGACTTGATGTGCGGGTATCACGCGAGGGGTTTCATTGGAACAAGAGTTTGAAATACTCACTCCCCAATTGATGAAAAGCGGGATAATAATGATAGTGGGATCTTTATTACTTTTTCTAATACTTTCTTCCTGGAAATTTAAAAACGGTTTGCGGGAAAAAAGCGTTTAAAAATTATAAAATTCAATTCTTTGCAAAGAAGTTATGTTTTTATTAGGTCCACTCATATGGTTTCCTTCACTTTAATATCAGGAGTACAAATGAAAAATTGCCACTTTCCAATAGATGGCGCTAGCAGTAAATGCTGGTCACAAATGTCAGATCAGAAACGTCACATGATAAGGTTAGGTATCTATCAACAACTCCTCATCAGTTCATTTGTGAATTTTTAGCAGCGTCATATTTTTTTGTTATGCATGGAAATGTCGAAATTTGAGCCAAATAAGCGTCATTTGCAGGAAGTTTTACTTTTTGCATTCAATTCGAAAAAATCTACGATTGAGGCGCATCGAATGATTGTAGAAACTTATGGTGAGGCTTATATTAGTGAAAGAACGTGTCACGAGTGGTTTCAACGCTTCAAAAGTGGTGATGTCAGCGAGAAAGACGAAGAGTATCCCAGGCCGATGAAAAAGTTTGAAGACGCCGAATTGGAGGCATTACTGGATCAAGATTCATGTCAGACGCAGTTCTTGTTGTTGCAGATTCATTGGGCGTGACTCAGCAAGCAATTTCATGTGGTTTGAAAGCCTTGAGAATGATCCAAAAACAAGGAAACTGGATGCCATACAAGTTGAAACCGAGAGATTTCGAACGGCATTTCTTTACGTGCGAACAGTTGCTCCAACGGCAAAAAAGGAAGGGTTTTTTGCATCGTATTGTAATTGTAACTGGCGATGAGAAGTGGATTCAGTACGATAATCCAAAGCGAAAAAAGTTGTGGGGGTACCGCGGCCATGCATCAACCGCATCACAGGAAATCTCTACCGAACACAACTAATGCGTGTGAGTCGAGCATTGAAGGAAAAATGGCTGCAATACGAGGAGAGACACAACAAAATGACTTTGCAGCATGACAACGCTCGGCCTCATGTAGCACAACCAGTTAAAAAGTACTTAGAAACGCTCAAATGGGAAGTCCTACTCCACACACCCTATTCCCTAGACATCGCCCCTTCCGAATACCACCTTTTCCGATCCAATTTTAATTTTACTTTAGTATCACAATACCAAATGTTATGAATTTCAATAGAAACACTCCATTTTCTTCTAATTTCTATGTTTTCTCTGCATAAGAGTTTCAAAAGAAAAAACTACTGCAATAAAGTGCAGATGTATAACGAAGCCCTCATAAATAACACACATAAAGATGGACACATTGTGGTAAGTAAAATTCGAGCTAGAAAATTCTTCTCATAAAATGAGAGACTGTAAAAGCACCTGCCAAGAGGCACTACAGGAGTTCAATGTGTATGGAATTATGGCTCTCCTCCATCCATTTTCTAGCAATATCACCTGCAAAACACAAAACTGCAACTTGAAGTCAAAAAGTCATGCTTCCAACCACCATTCGCTTTTACCATCCTGTTCAATATCAGACCTTCTTCTCTGACAGTCATGTAATATCCGCTTTAAGGTAATAGTACAAAAGGTCTGCTAAAACTTGGAATTACATGACAAGAATTTTTAACCATTGTACTTCATAGTCAGAGGACGACTACTGCAAATATTTATATATATATATATATAGATATGATTGGGGGATGGTGTATCATTAGAATGGGGATGTTTGCTTGCAGTGTTAGGCATGTTGGTATGCTATAGAGACACTCCTCTTATTTTCTGCACACACAACATACAAACACACACTTTATACTGTAAATACTGTAGGAATTGAGATGCCCTCCAGGTTCTACATTTTCTGTGACATTATTAAAGTACCCTAAGGAAAGCGACACCAAATGGAAGAACGGACAGACTCCTCTACTTACTGTGTACAATTTGTGTCTGCAGTCGACATGTCTTCCCCATAAAATGGCGGAAGGCTGTGACTGTGACTAGTGAAAACTTAAGGAAACTGCGAGTGTTACTCTCTTTCTGGGTCTGACAGCTGAAATTGGAATTATCCTGCCCTGGATAAGGGAAATTTTATGAACATCAGGAGCGTGGTCTTTATATGGGGGTCGACTTTTCTGATGCAAGTGGCATATTAAAGGGCTTTTATAGCAAGTGGTGGTGGTGGCGGTAGACGTGAACAAGGAAATGGAAGAATGAAAGAATTTCTCTTGAATTTTTTAGTTGTACTAAAAAATATACGATAAAAAAATTGTGTGCAGCAGTGCATATAGCAATTACCAATAAAAATTGCAAAAGTTTGTCCATTCAAATTAAAGATAATTATTATTTATATTTCGTTGTGCTGCAGTAGTTTTTTTTGTTTCGTCCTTGCACGTGAGTTACTGGTTTTGCTTTATACCAAATGCCTAAAAAATTGGTCTAAAAATTGCAGAAAGTATAAATAGCATAGGCGATACGAACCGACATATTATTTTGGTATTTTAATCTGTGTATAAATAAACAAAAAGAGTGCACCCCATAAATAAAGTTAATAAAGGGATGTTACCTCCAATTTACAGGAAAGCTGTCTTTAGCAACACCAACCAATCCTGTACTAGTTTCTTTTATGGAGTACAAAATATACCAATTTGTAATAGATCATTTATCCGTTCTTTCAGGATCTTAGAACACGTGATGTGAAAATAAAAAGAAAAGAAGCCATAAAATAGAACCTTGAGGTATGCCTAATGCTAGCCACAATGTATTCGGTGGACCATTAGTACTCCTAATCTATTACGATCGTTTGTAGAAAACTACCAAGTACAGAAGCTGTGGAATTGAGTTAGTAGATATTGCCGAAAAGCCTAGAGGTTCAAAAGGACCTCAAAAGCGCGTAATATAGGCGTTATTTGCTTCAAATTTCATCCATTGGAAGACAGGGAACTTAAAAAAAAAATAAAAACGTGGTTGGCCTAATAATCGCACGCGTTCAGCATTGAAAGACAGATATAACCGAGATCGATAAAGAACTTCAGCAACAGGTAAAAGAAACTAATAATTACGATTTAAAATCCTCAAAAATGCCTCCTTTTTTAATTCAGCATTGTTAAATTTCCTCTCGACCACACCTTGTGGAAAATGGCATATGCGTCTTTCAACAAAAACCCAGAAATTTCTCTGCTCCTCGAGAAGAAAAATAAAAGAAAATATTTGCCTTTGAAAAAGTTGCCTTTTCCCCCCCTCCTCTAATCCGAATAATATCCGTCAAAAACCTTCAGAACTTAAGTGATAAAGATCCAGGGGGATAAAAATTTCGCATAAAATTCAGCAATTGCCTGCTACACAAAAAAAAAAAAACAGGGCAATTCATTTGCTTTTTAGGTTAAGTCATTATTCATATGGAAAGGTGGCGGCGATTGAAGAAGTTTATTCACCCACTACCACCAACGAACGAACGAGGTCACAATTTTTTGTCAGTTTCTTAACTTATTTGTTTCCCTCCCATGAGCTACTATAAACGAGCCAATGTAGGAAAAATCCTCTTCTTTCTTACATTATGGGCCCCAGGCGCATATTTTCTTCATCCAATTTTCATCTGATGCTCATAATTTTTCTGGAAGTTCCCTGTCTTTTTTTATTTCCGTATATGCCACGTCGTCTCTGTGTTTTCTTGCCAAAACATAAATTTTTCCTTTTCGTTTTACCATTTTCTTCCCTTCAGACTTCTTAAAGTTTAGAAATGAAAACTCGGCCGGAACGTCCGTCTTTTTTTTTATATTATTCCATTTCACCATTTTTTATTATTTTATCATTCTTCTTGTTGTTGCTGCTTTGCCACCTTTGGAAAATATTTTAATGGTCCTGGGCGTTGCAGGCGCCACTTGAAAAGAATTTTTTTTTCCCATTGGCTACTCTATGAAAAGGTGTGTAAGGACTTAAAAATATGAGAGAACATTTTATGAAATCAACCCCTTTTTTCTTATTCATTTCTTACTACCCCACACCATTTGTACTCGACACCGACGACCCCGTCACAGTAAATTTCTCATTCTGAAATTTTTCTTTTTTTTCTGTTTTCTTTGGTTCGTTGTTACAATTTTTTCATTCATCGGTAAAATGTGCATTGCAAAGACGTGTTTCGTTGTATTTCACCCCCTTAATTTACCACACAATCATAATGGGTCCTGGATGAAGAAGTTTCATTTATTTTCCTCTGAAAGGTTTCCTTTTTTTATGACATAACGAAGGTTATCTAACTTTTTCCATGAATAATGATGCAATAAAAAAATTCATTTTTTTTTCTTAAATAATTCTACTTGATATAATTACTTTTCAGAATTCTACGTTTTAATTGGAATTTTTTCTAGGTAAATCAACATTAGTCCCTTTTTCTATGGAAATTGGTATTTACTTACGTCTCAACAAAATTTTTAAGGGTCTTGGAGGATTTTTCCATTTTTTTTATTATAAGATGTCAGTAAAGAGAAAAATTGTTTCACTCTTGAATCCATAAATATAGAAATCGATCGGCAGACACATGCTTCTCCTCGAGAATATCTCATGATTGATGCAGTTTTGCAAAGTGTAAGCAAAATGGATTCCGAAAAAGTCATCCATCAAAGATGACATCTCTAAAGTGTGAATCTTGAGTGAAGACTCTCATGTCAATTTGAATGATTGCGTATTCATCTATAACCATTTTTACTATAGAGGAGTATGTTGCTTAAGCACTGCCTAAACTACATTAAAAAAAAGAAAAAATAGAAACTGCGACCAAAGAGTTGAATCGAAAAGGTGTCAGAATATCTTTGGCTCACAGCCAGACGGAAAACAGTAGTTGGGTCCACACCCTCCATTATTGTCCTATTTGAAAAGAAATTATACTTCATCTGCAGGGTGTAAATGCTAGAGAGGTACTTGTAAGTAGCGAAATACAATGTTACGTTCTTGCACCAAAGTATCGATATTTAAATGGACACCTAATCAATAAGCTTAAAAAAGCTAAGAAAATGTGTTCTGCCTATGTAAAAATATTGAAATTAAACTCTAGTACAGCAAAATGAGATTTGTAGATGGGCGATAGGTATTGATGGTGTATTGGTGATATGGTATTGATGGACTCAAAAGGACAAAAAAGACAGACTCAAACCTAAACAGAGTCAAATCAAATTTCGAATCGGAGTCAAATTTGAGCAGACTCTCTTCTGAGCGGACGCAAGCAATGACAGTATTCTGAGTTCGCTCATAATTTTAGGCGGTCAAAAAAAGAGTTGATCAATGTATCGATTTTCACTTCTGAGACCGCTCATTGAGAACTCTGGAAGAAAGCAATGAACACTACGAGTCTAGCGCTAGCGTTTGCAGAAATTAAATAAAACATTAATTAAAAACTGAAAGTACAACCTTACTTCAATGATAAAATAAGAAAATAGTGGCAAGCCCATAATTTTTACTCTTTTATCAGCAACAGTCTCTTATTTAGTACTATAAAAGGTTTTACATCCAACTTTCGCCTTTTAGACTCTTAGAATAGATCTGTGTCCTTTGAATTTCAGTTATTTGGTTAAAATGCAACAAATTTTGTTGTTATTTTGTTCTTAGTCAGAGAAGTAGAACACATGCATTTAGTATTTAACACATACAAATTATTTCTCATGCATTTTCATGCTAACTAGAATACAAGAGTGAATCAATAAAACTGACATTTTGTTAATATTGTTCGGTTTTTTTGTACAAATTGGTTGTCCAAATAACACGGTCTTTCCTTATCCATAATACAAATCAGATGGGCTCCGAAAATTAGCACTTTAATTAGCATTCATAAATGAATCATGGTCTACATTCGTATAATTGTTTGTCTTAAAAAAATAAAGCTACACGCACAGTATGCAATCTGCATACTTCTGGGACCAAATGACTGTCAGACTACTTTAAGTAGTCAAAATTTTCGTTCAGATCTGTGTAGGGGATTATCTAGACCCCTACCTATATTTCGACCGATCCTCATTTATCCGACCTACACAGTCTTTCTAGGGTCCTAAAGGTTTGCTCAAGTAAATCTGGACATTATGGCATTCAAATAAATGCTCGATTACTTTCAGTAAATCATTGATGTAAAGACAGAACAGAAACGGACAGAGAACATAACCCTGGGGTACACCGCAATTAATGGTTTGAAAGTTCTATATTGGGTTTTGCACTTTTACTTATTATTGTCTGCAAAGAAGAAAGTTATTGCAAAGTTCTATAGCAGAAAATGAGAAATTAGAGTGCCTTTGAAGCTTTACTAGTAAACACGTATGGTCAACAGAATCAAACATTTGCTGAAGTCGGAGAAAAGGACATGTGGCGTTGATTCCTACCCATTGAGTTCTAAAAAAAATCGTGAAAAAGTCTTTTCAAGTAATATGCAGAACGCGAAATTTGAACCTTTTTCAACTTTTTTTTCTTTGCAATTTTGAAGTATTTACACACAAAAAAAAGCTGTGTCAATTTCACGTAGTCTTTTTTTAACCCAAGGTAAATAAAACACAAGTACATACATCCCTCAGAAAAGTCTTTAAAAGTCAATTTTACAAAACTTGTCTAAACAGTACAAAAGCAAATGTTTGAAACATTTTAAGAAAGGGAAAAAGGACGAATCGACAAACCTTTTTCTGCGAATGATGTCTTAAAAAGCATTTCAAATTCAGCAAATATTTGACAAGTTATGCAATTGTATGAGTGTGCGCTGAACACACAGGTATACCCTCGACATGGTTAAAAATGGAGAAAGTAAATCACAAAATAAAAAATTTTCAGGAAATTCCATGTTGGCCTTAAAGAACTTCCCTTAGAGTCAGTGCGAATGAGTAGCGAACGAAGAACAAGGTACGAGAGAAAGGCCCAGGAGGAACAAGGGCGCCATCAAGTGACTGTGGCTAATGTCGGATCAAAAATGATAGCAGAGAATAGAATAAATGGGGGAATATGATGACGACGGAGAGAATTGTACCTATGAAGGTTCAAGTCATCACAGACAGCACGGATAGAACAACCCGGAGGGGAGGAAGGACAAAGTGAGGTAATAAAAGCAGGAAGGAAACCCGCTGGGAGAATTCCTAAAAGGGAATTTCTAGGTGGCACGAACTCCATCCTTATCTCTATACAATGGAAGGGTGGTGCTGGAGTACACCACCCGGCTTACTCAACATGGTTCGTTTTTGTTGTTGTTGTTTTTTTTCCTTTTTGCTTGTGTAAGGTAGTAAAGGTATCATGCCTATGAAAGTCAGGCAAGCACAGGCAGACGAAGGCACTAAAGGAAGAACACAACATAAAACTACCAACTCCTGTCTCCTCCTCCCACTTCGCAACTTCCATATAACCAAGCAGAAACGTTGCTATAACACGTCATGTGGTTAGAGGTTTCTTGCAGGAGGTGAATCCAAAATCGATTTCTCGTTTCTCTACTGTCTTCGGCTTGAAAACATTTAAGCGCTGGGAATTGAGTGTACCCCACTGGTGGGAACCAACCATTCGGCGGGGGTACAAACTTATCTAATTTTTGCGCAGACAAGCTTAAGCGTCAGCTTTTCCTAGGCGGGAGATTAGCAGTTTTTGTCATACTCTGCAACAGCTTTAGTCATTTTGCGATGGAGATTATGCCACCACGTCCTACGACTTTTTTTCTCCATCTTTTTATATAGGAAGATTTTCTTCTTCCTGACCCAAACCATACCAGACCAGAGACATGCATGGAGTGTTTTCATTCAAGAAAAGCCTCTGAATTATTCCAACCTTCTTCAGTACAGAGGCCAAAGTAGATACGAGGAAAAGGCAAAAAGGTTTTCAGAACGTTAGGGAAAATCAATTTTCCGAGAGATTTGTAACGTTCGAGAACAAAATTGGTATTTATTCCTTTTTTTCTATTCCTATACTAATACTATGTAGCATGGTTCTGCTAGTGATTTTTGTTTTATACTCTGCTATGCTGCTGCCCTGGACTAGAGCAATTCACTAAACAAATTCGTTTCGTTTACTGGAAAGTAATTTCTGTTCAATGTTTTGTTACTAAACAAAATTGAAAACGAACCGAGTGGAATGATGCAATGACAAAAGAATTCCGTCGGTATTACGCCATACTATGGCGCAGCATAGATTTTATGGACTTGTCAACGGGTGAAATAATGTCATGAGTTCGAGAGATAGAGAAAATCGATTATATCTGAATCTGATCGCTGTTATTTTCCCTCTGTGGTGCTTGCTGTAACTCTGTGGGGCTGATTCAGCAAAACAAAAAAAAAAGGCAGGAACAACACTGTGAAATTATCAACACTCGTTTTGGGATATTATGCTGAGCTAACCCTAATACGCAATACACGAACGATGGAAGTATTATGAAATTATCCAAACTTTTACCACAATCGACAATTGCATCAGTAATTGTTCTGGACTATTCGCTTTTCACTTGTTTTCGGTTTAGAAGGGTGTTTCTGGTATTGCCTCACAAAATCTTATTATTTCGATGTTTTCAAACATTAAATGCGAGTATTTTTCAAGAATACCACTGGTTTTTTTTATTGAACTATCGATAGTATCAAATTATTTCGACTTGAACTATTAAGCAACTCTATTGAAATTGAATGCTTTAAAGTAGGGCTCTTAGTAATCGAGTACGCCTGAACTCGTATACTCGAGTAATACAGTATTTCAGTTTAAATATCCAAGAAATGAGTTTTGAGTATACGCGTACTCCAAGTATTTGAGTGCTCAATTAGACAATATTCGAGTATTTTAGTCTGGGAGTGTTCAAGTACACTCTCTAATTGAGTACCCACATACTCCCTTACTCGAGTACTCGGATACTCCTTCCCCCCCTCCAATACTCCAGTACTCGGATACTCAAAACTCGTTTACTCGAACTCGGTTCCACATATGACGAGTACTTAATACTCGAATTTGAAGTATTCAAATAATCAATCATCCGAATCAGTCCCTATTTCAAACCAGAAGCAGAGGTACTTTATTGTTACGATACATCCAAAAAATGAGGTCTATAAAGTTTCGTCTAAACTAAATGAAAAGTATTTTAAAGATTGTGGTTTTTATCGTAAATTTACCATGCAATGCTAACTTTATATAAGCATAGCACTACACTAATATGAAATTCGTTTTTTCTATTAAAGATTAAAATTAAGTGCACAGGAAATTGTTATTTCTTTGTCGTAAAATAAATACATTAAAATAAAATTGAAATTAATCGAATATTTTGTAAATCGAAATTTTGACTAGTCGATATATCTGTGATTAAAACTTCGATAGTGATGAGAGATATCATATCCGACGTTTCAATAGGGGACGCGATCAAAATCTCGCAACTCGAATCATCGATTAACAGAAAAGATCGCATACATTAATATCGAAAATCTCTTTGTCCGACTCATTAAATATCGAAAGCAAAAAGTTTTGAATTAATAAAATTCGAATTCTGTAACCCTTGAGTATATCTAATGGTAAATGATTATATTTAAAGAAAATAAAAACGTGTTAAAACAAAATTTACTGGTGTTGCGAAAACAAAAGGCCATTGCATTTTTTTATCTTTACCTTTATCTTAGTCTCCAATCTCATTTTTCATTGAGTTTTATTACATGCAAAAAAAAGTATCTACAACAGTAAATCGCATTATTAAATAATAGTTGAAAACATTTCTATCAAATAAAGGACTTAGAAAAGATTACGTCCCCTTGGTAACTCTTTTCAATCTTGTCCTAAATTTGGATTTATAGAAACGTAAAAATGTTATTGTTAGGTTCGTTAGATGGAGTTTACAATAAATTTTGATGATTTGGATCACGTGGCACAGAATTCCATTTTGATATCATGTAAATGGTGGATAAATGCTGAATAAATTTGCTTGCAACGTGAGGTTCCACTCAATGTAGAAAGGACAAAGGGCAAAGTACCTTATGGCCAGTCCTAGATTAAATCTTGGGAAAATTTCACCATGGTAATATCTATTGTAATGCGTTTCGATGAGTATCTGACAAATGGAACGTATTAAGGAGATACAGAGCCGTATTATACGTAGTAAGGGTGCAATTAAGTTCTCATCTTTTTATCTGAAGTTAAGCCACACGATGTGAGTTTATTGAACGAGACCTGTCGTCTTGCATTCTTTTTTAATTAATTGCTACTATAAATTAATATAAAAAGCACATCCAACATCCCTTTCTGTACCAACAGAGCGAGCCAAAAAATAAGACAAACACAGCCACAATGCCTTTCTCAAATCAATAACGAATCATTTCTCTAGATTATCTTAAGCTAGTTAATTTTTAATGCTTGTGCACATCTTATCAGCTTTTTATACCTTGGGATAATACCAGGAATTTGGCTAAAAAGCATTGCTTAGTTATTTATCTACCAGTAAAGCTGAAATGAAAATCTCGAGAGTTATCGGATTCCTGAGAACTCTCCGTGTGTTTGGGCCTTCAAAGTTCAATTAAATATCAGAAATGGTCGAATACAACAAAAAATATAAGAGCACAAGGTATATAAGAAAATATTTGAAGAAATTTTACGTACATAAAACTGATCTCTTAAATTAATGACGCCCAAACAAATATTAAAACATTTTTAAATAAGATGAAGAGCAAAGGACCAAGGTGGCTACCCTGAGGAACCCCGGATGGCACACGTAACACATAGAAAATGGGATTCTAAAGGGTCTTCCAGCTGAGTAAAAAACAATCCACTTTAAAGGTTAAGGTGAAAAGCCTATGAGAGAGTTTGTCAAATGTTTTAGATAGATCATTTTAAACGCTATCTAATTGCATTTTATCTTCACACGACTGAAATACAATACAGAAGTAAATACAGAAAAATCAGAAATTGTTGATCTTCCTTAAAAAAAAAAACCATGGTATTGAACAAACTTAATAGATATACGTACTAAGAATATCACAGATTCATGAGTTGCAATAGTTGTAGTATCGTTGAAACGTTGGAAGTTTAGCTATTCTTAAAGATAAAAACAGGTATACCGTCACGTCAGACTCATTTATAATAGGCACAACTTCAATATTGGTTACAGAGAAAGAAATCGAAAACTCTACGGCAAATAATTACATTCAATATCATTCAATATCACTGCAAATTGGTATTTCAGTTTCAAGCATGCGTAGGCAAAACAAAGTTAACTCACATTTGTTAATAGATTCTATATTTGAATAATAATATATTTTACTCTTTTAAGCCGATACTCATCATCAGAACTCCCAGCAGACTCAATAAGATGGATTTGCATTTATCTGAAACACCTCTGCTTGCTATTTTTGGACCACTTCAGTCAAACTTCGGTGAATGTCCTCGAGAACAACGTTTCTGCCTGCCATTGTTATGCACCCACAAGTTTTCTATGCCTTATGCATATAGATCAGAAGCGTAGGCATGAAATTCTTTGATGAACATGGATATAAAAGCATTATATTAATAGAAAATGATGAAAACCTATTGACATTCTGAGAAAATCTCATGGAAAATTACAACGAGAAATTGACCTCTACATTCCATAGAGGGAGGTAACGTATATTTGTCATGATAATATCTAACTACGAAGTCATTGCACTCGCTGCGTATAAATCGCGACGCCTATCTTAATACAAAACTACTTTGAATATGCAAATTTCCTCAAATTTTATATCAGATGATGACATCTCAATGGTGACTTGAAAATTTTCACAAATGCATATACTTTGCCTGCTATGCTACAAAATCTCATCCTAATGAAAAAAACATGCACCAAAAATAAGTAGTCCAATTTAAGGTGAAGTGGAAGAGTGAGATAAAAATTTGAATATGATTTGAATAACAGAAGAAGATACTGGCAAGGTAAGGCGACCTCCTCAAGATCAAATCAATGCACACAACAAAAAAAAATGGAAGGCAAATACAAGATCTGCGCACGTGTGTTAATGATTGCTAACTTGATGAAAAAATTATCGCGACATTTTTGGTAATCAAGCGCCAACAACTATAAGAAACCCGTATTTTGTGGAGTAGGAGTCGCAAATACTGGAAATTCGATCAGATTATTTGAAAGCAAAAAAAAAAACAATATTAGATTTCTGTCACATTCATACAAATTCGTCAGACAAAATTCTGGGGGAAAAAAACTTGAAAGTTTGTTTTATGCGACACATTTCCGCAGAGATAAGCGGAAAGATATTTATTTCCAGCTAAATTCAACAAATATTTCACCTTTAGTCACACACCACAAGGCAACTGCTGCAGGAGAAAAAAAAATTCTTATCATCCGTTTACACATGGTTGATGAACTTTTCGCAGCAGGCACGTGGTATAAAAGTGGGCGGTTAATAGTCGAAGCACGTCGCCAGACGTAGTAATTTTAGACGCTCTCTACGAAAAACTATACAAATTTTGCAGTAAAGTGGAAAAATTGTTAGTTGACAGGATTTTTTTCGCATGGGTGATTTTGATAAGATGACTGTTGTGTCGTCGGATGGAAAAATATCAACGACAGGCTTGTTTCTGTTTTCCATCTTTTTTTTTTGTCCACGTTAATATCTTATCAGTTAGTTTACATTAATGAAATTATCAAATCGTGCAGTAAATTAGAGATAAGAGAGAATTAGTCCCGATGAATTTTTACTACTCAAGGCAATTCTTGTTCAGACAGTGATGAGATACTGGCGACCTATCCCCATTCAGCTTTTTTTCAGATTTCCAAACAGGATATCTTACATGACAACCCAACAAGTTTCGAACACAGTTATTTAACTCTTTGGTAAATCGTAAAAGGGAGTATATATTGCGCAGCAGTTTACAATACAGCACACACTGTGCCCTCTCCTCTTGTACTTATTTATCTGTGACAAGTACGAGTAGTTAAGATAATTTGATTTTTTATGAAATTTTCATAACTGCGAGTAATAAATACACTGATAACATCAGATCTGAGTGTACAATAATAATTGTCAAGTATTGGAGTCACGAGATATTTATGAAATGACGCAAATGGCTTTAATGGAAAAGTTATTACACTTACAAGTACTTTGACCGAGTTGATAGCAACATCTGGCAGACTACTGAACAACACAGAACAGGTTTCAATGCTTACCTGAAAGTGGAGAGAAAATGATTTAATTAGTAATTTATATGGTAGACTTATTAAAAAGCGATAATTACGTAATTTAAAAAGAAAAAGAGTTTACATTAATCGAATGTGACATGCAAAGACGTTGATTCGTTCACAAGAAATTTCCTGAATGTAATAATTAAATAATAATGTGATTGGAGGAAAGAAAACCTGAAGCCCCAGTCCAGCCGATTACAAGTGCTCTTTTGAATTTGGCAAATCCACACACAAGAAGTGGGTTATTATTGCTGATCTCAACATTTGACGTCACTCGTAGTGATTCTTTGCAACAAGTTTGGGAACGACAGTGTACATAACGGTGGCTCAGTTGTTCCGGGTCAAGAAATGGCAAGCAAGATTCAACTCTAGCAAAAAAATTAGGCTTCCCAATTCTCTCTTGTCTCTTGACGTCCCCTGCAATTGAGATCCCAAGTGGAATGTATAACCAGGATCAGTGTCGACCAGTACCAGTTATTGGCTCATCCACGTACTTTTATCTGGATAGAGATCTCTTAGAGGGAGCTCTTTCAAGTCGACAAGTCTTTTCGACGACCGATACATAATACATCATCCAAAAACAACAGAAGATCCAATATTAACTAAGAAGCCAACAAGGACTATGTCTTCTTCCTCACAACCGACAATTCTAGTCTAGTCTTCTTCTTTTTTCTGAATTCCACTGATATCACAGTGATACAAATGGCTCTCCTCGTCAAACTCAAAGGAGCACCAAAAAAACAGAAAATTGAAATGCGGTTCCACGGGACTCTCGCGGATTGCGGGTGCTGTTTAGCCTTGCATGCTTTCATGGGATTCTCACGGATTGCGGGCATTCACCAAGGACTCCTTGATTCTTAAGGTTTTGCTAGATGCTCATTTGAATTGCGAGCGTTCTTTAGCTTTATAGATTTCCACAAGAATCTTGTGGATGGCAGGTGGTCACAAGGATTCATTAGCTTCGTGGGGCGTTCCTTAGCTTTGAGGGGATTTCTTGAGATTTTTGTAGATCACGGCCATCGGAAAAGATTTCTTAGCTACACAGAGTTTTCTACGACTTTTAAGGATTTTAACAAATCGTTGTCCAATAATATTTGAATGCACTTTAACGGACCAACCAATATCTTCGAGAAGCGAAGAAAATGTGAATGAAATTGAAACTTCTGGTCGACGTGAGGTGAGAGGTGATATTTCATGGCATTCCAGCAGTTCAGACCTACTTTCACTTGACTTTTCTGTGGAATTATTTAAAAAATCCTGTTTATCATACTAAACCAACCACAAAAAGTTTATTAAGAACAATATCCAGAAGGAAATTGCCGCGATACCACAAGCAATGTATTAAGGGGTTTTCAAAATTTGAAACTCAGATTTCAGGAGTGCTTGCGACATTGATGATGGATATATTGCCAACATAATTTTTAAGAAACATAACTCTCTTATGTCTAATTTGTAATTAATAAATAATCGTTTCAGTTTGATTAGTGGTTTTGATTGCAAAACTTTCTGGTCCACCCTGTATATTTTATATTCTTGCAGGCGGCAGCTTTTTATTATGCATTGGAGAGACCGAGGTTATGAGAGTTATGGTGCAAAACAGATCAGTCGCGAATTCAAATACCCCTTGCAAAATGTAAGCACTTTTTCATAAAGTCCGAGTTATTGAAGGTGTTCCAGATGCGATTTTCGATTTCGATGTTCGATTTCGGAGAAAATTGGTTCTTTTCATGTTTTAATTTTCGTATCGACAACTAAAGGTAAGTTTTCTCGATAGGTTTTAGTATTTCAAATCCGAATACCATTTTGATTTTACACTATATTTGTTCACTGGCGAGTTGGAAGTAATTTTTGTG
>QYTT01084526.1:0-12004 GCA_006980735.1 Dasypogon diadema
AATCTGAACCAAATGAATGCATTGGGAACAAAGGGTACCATCCTCCAACTATTTGAGCCAAATTTATTTTATCAATTGATAATTCAGCACCACCCAACCCTTGATTGTGTTCGAAGCCAACACCTCGTTGCCACACCATGATGACCAAGTTGCGACCGAATACGTCAGAGCTCTGTAAATAAATATTTCATGTCAATTATGATTTCTCATTTAGACTATATGTATGAAATTTTAACACAATAGTAAAGTAGTTCAAGGTTATATGAAGTAACTAATATAGTATATAAGTGTAGAGAATAAAAATTAGTTTGATTTTCAGCTCCTATTTCGTATGTCTACCTACGTACGTACAGGTGGAATAGTCTATAAACTTTACAATAAAGAGTTTCTAAACTGCGCTAACTGATTAAATAATTATAATAAGCTTTTCTTAACTCAAAACGTAAATATTCAAAATACTTTAACTTTGATGTATCAAAAATCTGAAAATATTTCGTTTGTTTTAGTTCCACTGGAACAAGAAATTTGGAAAAAATTTTTTGAAGATAGCTAGCAAAATGCTAGCAAAAGAAATTTAAAGAAAATTATAAATTTAATAACTAAAAATTTTCCGATCTAACGGTAATGCACCGATCTTATTGACATGGCACTGATCATGACAGACTAGCCATGGACACTCACTGAAGGATTCAAAAATCTTGCCCTTACCGTCAGTTAAAATTTTTCAAGTGATCCGAATTTCAAAAAATGTTTCTAAATTTCTTATTTCGGTGGAAAATATTCTTCGATTTTCGATTTTTACATCAAAGTTCTATCAAGAGTTCTTCTTCATTCTTTTTTTTGTATCTTTCGTTTTTGAAACAATTTCTGAAATTAATGAATTAATGGTTGACCATGTTGCTGCTAGACAGCTAGACACCTTGTATACACAGAGTTACCAATTCAATCCTATTGGACCTTAATCCTGAAGAAGTCGCGCGGCGTGACTGAAAAAATTTTTATTTTTTCTGTAAAATTTGTTATGTTCGTCTTCTCCCTGTATCTTCTTACGATACGCCACATGACAATGACACCCCCGCTTTCTTCAAATTCTTTATATCGCGCTAATCCGAACGTGGGAGAACCCACCGAAGGCACAATTGGTCGTAGCGGACAATCTTCCTGTATACCTTAGGTAGACAATAAATCCTGGGAATTTGTGCTTTGGTGAGGCGCTCCCACCATTTCATTGTTGCTGCCCCGTAACGATATTGTGAGATCAGTGCGCACCGCCCTGTACACATTCCTGTCCTCCAAAAGCTCTCTCATCTTGTCCAGGTATTCAGTGCGAGACACACTACAGCGATATTTCCCTTGTCAGTTGTGACCTAAGAACGTTAATAACAAGAAGGCCGACTCTGCCGAAAACTCCAAATTAAAGAGAATACGATGTAAGAATAAGATGACGGTATACATGAAAGCAAAAAACGACAACAAAACATTTCGAAGAGAGATACTAATAACTTTAATATAAATCTTACATACATCTGACAGACAAGGATGATCACTTTTCCTTAAAGGAGAAATGAATTTGTTTTTTTTTACTTTCAGAAGAAGCATGCTTTCCACGGCCCAGCTAAAGTGTGTAAGCTTAAATCCACTGCGATATAGCAAAAACCTGTTGATGTTTTATCCCTTTTCATCTCTCATTATATATGTAGGTAGAACTCGTGTCGTCATATTTCTTAATAGATAGGCAAATTGTGAGATTTTCTTGATTTTTCTTTCTTGTTTTGATAGATTGGCAAAATCAAAGCCAAATATTCAAGGTCAATAAAAATTGTTCATTGCAATGTTCGAAGTCGGGTTTCTTATTATTTATGTTCGTTGATCTTACTCTGAAAATCACCAATAATCTCCCTTCGTAAGGTCATGTCAGCTCTCCTCTGTCCGCACGAACAAATTTTTAGTTTGATTATTTATAAAGTTTGGCATCAGGCCGCATCTTCTGCATTTAATTCAAGTAGAAACGTCTTGTTTAGTCTACATCTGTTTAACCTGTTCTTCTTTAGAGATTTAAAGTCCGCGCATACTGCGTCGCCATGCCGCACTTTCACATGTTCATAGCTTCTGAACTCACCGCCGGTATCCGCCCTCCGGGTTTGAAATACTTCTCCTTCCTTCATCAATGACCGATTTTTGTGTTATTCTTGAAAGATGTGCCAGGCTACCGGTAAAAAAAGTCGACTGTTTATATAAATTTGACTTTATAAGGTAGAATTAATAGTAATGGAGTCTAATAATAATAATGTTTGTGTTCATAGCTTCGGCCCTAAGGAAGACCAAGAAGTTGGTCGAAGCATTACGTTGGTAAAATGTTGAAATAAATTTTATTCAAAGTCAAGATATGTTTTTTATCTCGACTTTTCTGACTGGTATCCTGGCACACCTTGCAAGAATAACACAAAAACCGGTCATTGATGGGGTAAGATGAAATTATTACTGTACAACATCCCAGTAGCTTCACAAACTCAATTCTTGTCAGTAAAATTGCCTCAACTACTGGCATTCAGATAAATCGCGGTGTACTGTGCAAGATTCAAATCTGCGCCCACAGGCGAGAAAATTTGCAGACATGGCCTATTCACTACAGCGTGAATTTTCAAAAGTCCAACTGCATTTGATAAAAAACACTCCAAACAAAAAGCAAATAAAACCCACATACCCTGCTGTAACTAGCACTCAAACTTAATTTGAGTCTAGTTAGAATGTATACCTAAACTTAATTTGGGTTGGTTTATAAGTACTCTAACTTGCGTTGGTTTACAGGTACTCCAACTTGAGTCTTATATGTTGCTGAAAGTAGTCAAACTTAATTTGACTCTTGGTGAGGAGAACCTTTAAAATAAAACGCGTTGTAGCTATAGGTGAATAGAACTGACTTTTATTGAAACACTGACGTACTTTTATACAAATTAATCGATTACAAAAGATGATAAAAACGCTTAAATAAAATTATTTCCTAATGAGACACATTGCTTCAGTTTGTTTTGTTTACCTCTGAGTTCGTTAACTCATGCTGGATAAAAAATGCTTGTGTCCGTATTTTACTTGGCTTGACTCATTAACTATGTGAACTTTTAATTGCTTCTCTGTGCAATTTGATCTAGAGCATGAGTTAATGAGCTTAGGAAACAGAAATTTTTTAAACTCATGAAATGAATGAAATTATATTTTGATACGTGAAATTTGAGAAACTTAATTAAAGATTTTTGTTGTTCAATCATGAACACCTTGCCCTTGGGACAAGTAGTAAAAAACCATCACAAATATTGCCAAGTTTCTTCGACATATGGCTGTGTAGGGTTTGTAATGCTCGCATTGGCACAGTGAGGAAGAGACTATTAGGTAAACTAAGAATATTTCAGCAATGTTAACTGTTCTTTTTAGAGCTAATCCTCTCATATGATTATTTATCAAAATTAGAAACATTTCGGATGATTGGTGTCCAAACATATATAAGGACACATTCAAAAGCAAAAACTTTCGATATGTTTGGAAAATAAAAATAAAATATAGTTAAAAAACAACTAAAAAACAAGCTTTTGTCACGCACTAAAAATTAAAATATAATTAAATTAAGTAAATTTTTATTTGTTACGATATATGCATGTTACCCTTGCCAGTATTTTAACTTCATTGTAGAGTAACGCAAACATATATTTTTTATTCAATACGTGACGGTGATAGATATGCTAGGTACTTATTAGTAAACATATCACTTCTTTTATGTGCAATGACTAATTCGAAAACTGTGGAGCGCTTTGTCTAAATTAATAAAAAGTAGGTACACATAACCAAAAAGCCAAAAAACCATCTTGGGACGTCCGCCATATTGAATTTGGTGTGACGTTATTTCATTTTTCGTATTCTTCTCAGCAAATCCTTTCATTTGATACCCATATCATGGGAGTGCATAAAAAATAACTAGCTCGCCATCTTTGGAAGTCCACCAAATTGGATTTAGAATGACGTCACTTAGCTAGCCATGCATTGTCATCCAAATTAAACGTGTATGCAAAACTTCAGCTCAATCGGAAACCAGGAAGTAGGTCAAATTAAACTTCCAAAATTTTTTTTAGATAGTTAGTTAGTTACAGGTGAAGCTAATAAAAGCGTATTAGTTAGTCATTTTATCTTTTATCCAGCAAATTTTTTACTCGAAAAATATGTTTTAAAACAAGGAAAGAAGCTATAATTGGTTTAGACCAATTATGTTATACCCTAGACGTAGGGAAGAAAAGTAAATAATGCGTTTGTAGTTAATTGTCCGCGGCTAATTTATTCTTACATATTCTCAGCTGACCTTCAATTTTAGCTTCAATTTGCCATTTCGTGAATATTCTGTTGACCTGTAGTAAACTCTGTCCGTCATATTGATTCGAAATCAGCGACCTCCAAAAACCCATATGTTCGGGAAACTCTTGAAAAAGTTAACATTTACTACCGCCATATTTGATCCGGCATGTTGAATTCTTAAGCTTAAATTATGAAGATTAAATTCGTAATCATCAGTCCTAAAAACCTATATATCCGTCATTTTGCCAACATTCCATTGACGTTTAGAAAATCTTGTCTACCATATTGGATCCGCCATTTTGAATTTAAGAAATCCGACTGTGGATTCGCAATTGGCGGCCTCGAAAACCTATATATGCATATTTTCACGACGATCGCAAAATTTTTTGAAAAAATATATACAGCTGGAGGTTTCAAATGGCAAGTCTATGAAAGAGTTGTCCAAATTGACAAATTTACGAATTTGATCTTTCATTTTTAATAAAGTATCTGTGTACCAAACAAGTCTCTAGCTTAAGGCGTTCTAGATTAAAACTATATGAAACCTATACGTATGTAAGATAATGATATCAACTGTTATATGATAATTAAATTACCCTCTATGGTGTACAGGATCTCTGCTATTATAGAAATCTATTATTGATTTTCTATTTTCAACTGATCTGCTTAGACTTTTACCATAAACGAATAAAGCCATAGCCACGACACTCAGTGAGAAAGAAATGAAGTACTTTTCGTAGCATTCCAATATGGTCTCGCCTCTCAAGCTTTCATTTATCAAAGAACCGACACCACGGACAACAATCGAAATATTACACGAAATAAACTTATAGCTATGTGCTAGGTGTTATATTTACACAGCACAACAAATGCAATATGCCAGTTATACTTTTATATCTGGGAAAACAAACACATATAAGGCAGCCGATAATATATTTATACGTAATGAATAAGTAGTTGACATAAACAAGCTGTACAGTTCTTTCCTTAGTTAAGTTGTACATCTACACGTATAGTTAGAACATATTAGTGAGCAATTAATCTGTTACATATTTCCAGGAACAGAAATATTAGTATGCATATAGGTATATAAAAATGCTTTTAATGTTGCTATGTTAAATTATACCACATACAATGTTTCCTTAACAGAACTAAAATTAAAAAGTCCAATATATTTTTGTGGTGCGCAAAACAAATATTGTCCTCTGCAAAATAATGTCCGAAATTTCTATCAGCTCATGTATGAGAAATACATGTATCTGTAATATAAGCCTTTATTCCTCTCATTTCAGGTTTTACTTTAAAAATGCTTTTAAATATATTCACATGTTTTTTACTAATTTCGTTAAAAAAATCGGTAGGTGAAAAAAGACCACCGAAATCTGATCAACTCGAGTAATTTTTATGAAATAAAAACAACTCGGATGAATTTTCCATTGTTATAAATTCACGAGTTTTTTGGGATCTTTACAGAAAACTTGAAAATTTCTTTTTGGCAATACTTTTAATAAAACATATCTTAGAAATATCGCAATGAAGGTCCTTCCATAAGGCATTGTTCATCTGAGAAAATCTCAGCGTCTTCAATTAATTCGCTACCAACAATGTTCCCTTCACTTCCTATTAGTAAATAATTTTCTGGTTGCTCAAATTCATCATCATTTCAAAGAAAAATGTGTTATCGTCATTGAAGCAATTACTTGCGTCTGAAATAAACGTCATAAATTTATTTGTAATTACTTTTCCCAATATATTTGAAAATTAATACTCTGAAGGATCTCTGTTTAATCCACCTTTACCTTTAAATTTTCTTGAACTAATTTGTTCGTTAAAAGAAAAAATATTTCAGGATAAGTTTGAAAAATGTCTTCAGCTAATTGTAGAACTCCGTTCAAAGTTAGAATTAACCCCATAACCCAGTATGTTTTTTTAAAGTCGTTTTTCTCAGTGAGCATAGCAATAGTACCTATAGCATCTTTTAAAAAACTTTGAACAGTATCATTATCTCTCCTGAGCCCTCGTTTAAAAGGATTATTGTATGCAGGGTTTTTAGAATTTAAAAAATCAAAGACGATTTAAAAAGAAAAAAAAGACAGCTGTGGGAATGTACTTTTTGTTAGTTTCTGCAGAAAACAAATTTAACTCTTCAACTGTTTTAATGGCTTTCATTTTTTGCCAAGGATTGGGGTATACATGTTTGTATGATAATTTTAGGTACATTTTAGTTGCACTCGTTTTTTCTAAACTAAACAACTCTTTAATGCAATCCCAACTAGCAAAACCAAAATTTTCGAATATAAAGTAGATCCTGCTATAAGAGTATGTGTAACAAAAACATCTACAACTTGTTTCCAATTAGAAAACAAACCCCGAATCATAAATACACAAATATACCTGACTAATTTCTTCTCTTTGATATCTCCAAGGCCAACAAATCCAACTATTTCATCTAAAGTGCTACTATAAGTGACGTTTTTCCTAATACAAAAATTAAAAATTAGTACATATTCTTTGTCTTTATTTCCCCAACTTTGGATATAACCGAAATATTTTTTAAAATTTCCTCATTGAATCCAGGCTTCAAACTTTTAACAGGAGACCATCGATTTACAGACCTTACTGAAGGTTAGCATGATGGAGACTTGTAATAAATTGTTTGTACCAAAAATCTTTCATTATCGTCCCATTTTTGGTTTGTGTGTTTTTGATAAAGTAACATCTTTGAAAAGGTTTTCCCATATTTACTTACATGGTGCAGTGAGTCTATTGTTGACGATAAGGGCTCTTTTAGTTTTCTATTTTTATGCTTATTCATCTTAGAGTGAACTTTTAAAATGAAATTTGATTTTACAATCGTTCTTGTTTTATTTTTTAAAGCTCTATACTTTTTCAACAAGTTTGCATATTTGTTCTCATAAAACGTAAGGTTCTTACTACTTCTGGCACAAAAGTTCCAACTCGTTTCAGTATTTATATCTGCACTTGTATTATAAGCTGTATAAGAACTCATCTCGTTTAATTCTTCCATTAAAATCTGTATTACTAGTTAACGGTCTTACATAAGTTTTCCCTGAGAAATTTATTGTTAATTCATTGTAATTTTCGTAACTAGAATTGGTATAGCTAAGTTTTCACCACCGCTGGCAGACGGAACTGAAACATTTATGGTTGGAATTGTATTTTTCCTTAAATACTTCTTTCCAATACTATCACTAGAAAAGAGATTCTCACATAAATAGGCACTTTTAGACCTAGGTGGATGTACCATTGAACATGCGGAAATCCACTTATTAAATAATTCTGAGTCCCTTGGAAGGAATTTAAAAAACCTAGTGCTAGGTGAAACCCGTTTGCTTATATTGCAACTCGGCAAGTCACATTTAACTACCCACAACCTTTTGTCCATAATAAAATAAAACTAAAGAAAATTCAAGAACCCTAAAAATGTCTGAATCAGATCAAGTATTCCAATTCTAAACAACAAATTTATTTTAATTCTCGGAAATTCTCCTGAAAATTTTTCCAAAAATAAAATTAACAGGCATATTGCATTTGTTCTGCTGTGTAAATATAACACCTAGCACATAGTTTTAAGTTATTCAAATTTCGTATAACATTTCGGTTGTTGTCCGTGGTGTCGGTTCTTTGATAAGTGAAAGCTTGGGAGGCGAGACGATATTGGGATGCTACGAAAAGTACTTCATTTCTTTCTCACTGAGTGTCGTGTCTATGGCTTTATTCGTTTATGCTTTTACTAAGTAGTGCAAAAGGCGATAAATAATATGAGTTTAATACTAAACCTACCGAGATGCTTACAACTGAGATAGAAATAATACGCTGAATAATGCAATTGAAAGAAAGGTCACCGGTCAAATCTCCCGGTTTGGTAGGTTTAGTGTTAATAGATTTCTATTCACATTGTTCTCATAAAGATTTCAGATTATTGGATTGTTATGGTCTTTTAACAATTCCACTCTGTTAAGCCAGAGCGTATTGAGATGTGTTGACAGTGGCTCTATATCTGCCTCAGCATAAATTTCATTATTCGAATAATACTTAGTTCTAGTTTTGAATTTTTTCGATAAGCATCCCCTGAGTATTTTTCTCTCAAAAGCTTCTAATTTATTTGCTAACGTTGTCGAGAATTCAAACCAACATGAGAAACCATGAGTAATAATCGGTCTAATTAGTTGTTTATAAAGAGTTAGTTTGGATTTAACTGATAATTTACTGTAGTAGAAATAAAACCTATGCCAACTTCCCACGAAATCACTAGATCAAAATATGTTACACTTCAGAACAATGTAGCAAAAATAAAATATTACATCATAAATGTTAACTAAGTTAAGAGCACCTGACATCCAACACAATAATTGACCCGCACTCAATGTAAACAAAATATTACTCCGCCGAGCCAAATCCATACACACATTGTAAATTGGAAGCAAGTATTTTTGCGGTGACAACATGCCCAGAGTACTTTCATTCTGTGCATAGGCGGAATCAGTTGTTGGTCAGTATTGTGTTGGGCCAACATGAATTATTTAGGTAAGATAGAAGTAAGCCGGAATTTTTTATAAATCGCCGGAGAAGACTAAATAAATTGAGGATTTGAAAACTAACTTTCGTGTTGTTAGTGCGGAGTTAATGCTTTCATAGCTGCTCTGTCAAATCCTTGCATACATACGGAGTTAAAGCTAAATCCAGCTGCTCTGTCAGGAGTCAACGCTTTATAAGTTGCTCCTTTCCACTGGGAGTAACTGCTCACGAGTAGTTTATCCGTATCACTTATTCATCGGGAGCTAGGGCTTATTGGAAACTGCTCCCCCTGGGCAATTGATTAATGGGAGAAAACTACATTACTCTTATAGTGTAGTGTTGCTTATTGATTTTGAAGAACTGATGAAAGATGATCCCAAGATACTTAATCTCTGTCCTAAGAGGTATGGGAGCGCCGTTCATTGAGAGACTTAAATTTTTGTTACGTTGGACTGTAAGTGGGAATCCTTTACCAGAAGCATTTTTGAGACAGATTAGGTTTGACTTATTAGAGTTAATTTCGATGGCCCATTTCATGTAGAACTTATTGATTAACGTTAAGTGACCTTTTACATGCTCTAGTGCTTTTCCTAATAGCTGAGTAGATAATGGGATCATCCGCATATAGCAATGCAGTTGAGGATGGTCAGTTACTGTCTGGAAAGTAATGAGGCAAATCAAAAAGATAGAAATTATAAAGTTTTAGGCCAAGGATTGAGCCTGGGGACACCTGAATAAACCTCCACAAGCTGAGAACTTTCACCGCTAATATAGACAAAGAGTTTGCTATCTTCCAAGAAACTGAATAAAATCTTTAACAGATATTCAGGGGTATTCATAGAAATTAATTTATAGTGTAGGCCTCCATTCCAGACGGAGTCAAACGCCTTCTTTAAAGGAAAAATTAGGATCAATCGAATTGATAACATTATTCGAAACAAGAAAGAAGTCAATGCAACTGCTACCTAGAGGGAAGGTGGATTCCACTGGGCTAATTATTGAGAAGAAATTTGTGTCTTGATTGGAGGAAAACTACTCAAAGATTATTTTTCCTAAACTGTTGCTGCGTTACCCCAGAGTGGGTGCTTTACATTAAAGTCGCCACCTATTATTATATAATCGTGTGTGTTATTGGCATGAATATTATTAATTTCGTTTAGAAAGTTTGTGAACTCGGTAGGGGTGGCCTGCCTACCATGGAAATATATTGAAATTATTAAGAATTTTTTAGAACAATTATTGATTGATAATAACAACTCAACCGCAGTGGGAAACAGTGTGTCGACATTAAGTGTAAAGTGATTGCATTTTCATTTGTTGCTTACTAGAATTGCAGTTCCAAGTTTGCCGTTATTTCTAAAAATTTTGAAATTTCTTATTTTGAGTCTGTAGGTATCATTAAGGTGAGTTTCCTGAAGAAGATAAATATCCGCATTGGAGCAGGTAATAAAATCATTGAGGAAAGTCTTTCTCGCCCTTGAGATCTAATTCCATGACAGCTCTTACGTCACAAGCTGACAGCCATCAACTGTCCCGCTTGTCTGTCGTTGGGCTGTGTTCCATAAAGTAGTTACGGGATTTTCACCATTTACCCAATGCTTTTCGGAACGTATAAATAGCGCGGCTTTCAGAACCCAAAGGATTCACTTTAGTAAGCGGCTTTCCACAAATTATATGCGATTTCTCTGTTGGCAAGTTTTTTTTGCATAACTTTTGCTGTTACTTAAACTTAATTTAATTATTGCTGATTTCATTATTTTTTCCTCTCCTACTTCCCTCAAACATAGGTGGCGTGGAAGAATTTATCACTCCCCGGTGAAATTTATTGAGGTATCCTCTAGCCCCACCACGAGCATTTCGGTCACACAAACATTCAGAGCAAACTAGCTCACTTTAAGGTTGAATGATTTACCGCGGCTATCTAGGTCAAATTTATAATACTAGGTGACCGATGTGCAATTGCACAAATTGAAGGTATATGAGTGACATAACGTTTTTATATGTTCTCTCAATTTGCACCTTAAATTTCAAAGCGCGTTTTTTTCAGAGGTGTCCCCTGTAGGCTTAATCCTGCGATGCAAGGAAGCAATAAAAAGACACTTGCAAAATATTTTACCATGCAGAATAATGAAATGAACAAAGTTCCAATAAATCCATGTATTGCATACTTATCGTTGGCAAACACCGCCCTTAACACCAAAATTACCCAGGGACGCAACCCCAAAGTAATGAACACAACCCCGAACTGATGCGGATCAGAGTTGCTATTATAAAATTTCAAGAAAAGCTCGATGAAAACCCATATAAAAAAAGTGGCTGAAATACGGAACCGAGAGCTTTCTTTGAATAATTAATATATAGATAAACCCGATTGACTTAACAAGATGATTCAGTCCAATTTCGGACATTATTAAAAGCTGATTTCAGTAGTTCGTATTTTGTATTTCATTCCGTTTTCGGAGTTTATTGGTACTGGTTTCAGCAAATAATTATTTCAAGCGTAAACTAATATTCTCTGTCTATTTCTTCGTTACAGGACCCCGTTGAGTTCTCCCCTCGGAATTTTCGTTGGATTTTTATTTTTAACCCCCGACGCAAAAAGAGGGGTGTTATAAGTTTGACGTGTCTGTCTGTGGGTGTGTCTGTCTGTCTGTCTGTGGCATCATAGCTCCCGAATGGATGAAGCGATTTCAATTTAGTTTTTTTTTATTAAAGGTGACTTATGTGCGAGTGTTCTTAGACATGCTTGATGAAAATCGGTTGAGCCGTTTAAAAGTTGTGGGTGGTGAAAGTGGGGAAGAATAACCGAATGTCTGCTAATATACTCGAGTGGGGTCTCAAATGAAAGCGCACTGAAATACTGATGACTTAATCAAGAGTGTTCTTAGCTTCGTTATAATTAGTATGTACCTATAAAAAGTGTAAAATAAAAAATTAAATAAAAAATTTAAAAAAACCCCCGACACAAAAACCTAAGTTCCCTTTAAAAAGTAAAAAATAATAAAAAAACTCAATCTTAAAGTACCTAAGTATGTATTAATAATTCTAAAAAAATACGTCGCGTTGGGGGACCGCTCCAAACCTAACAATATCCCTATTTTCCGAGTTGCAGTTATGTACTTTAACA
>QYTT01084527.1:17579-31313 GCA_006980735.1 Dasypogon diadema
TTGCCTCGATTAGTTTCCATAAGTGATACAGAACTCAATTCTGTATCAGTTTGTGTATCTAACTAAGGAGATATCGAAATCGACTTCTAAAGAGGGTCTCTCATCAAGAGTGTTGGAAAGTACCATTGAAAAATATTTTATTTCTTTTAAGTTCCAGTGAAAATTAGAAAATTGGAAAAAAATTTTGAGGATTGAATTCCTCTGTAAAATTCCATGGCATGAGGGCCTAGATCAAAGTCACGTCGACTAGATCGAGCCTTATGAATGTAAACAATTCTCACGCTAATTCCATTCAGAAAAAAAAATTCCAATTTTCTTGTTTTCATTGGGATTTAAATGAAATGATTTTCAATTTTTTCGACCATTGCTTTGGCGACGGTAGCTTCGTGGAACGAAGGTATTGTTTATGACAATTGATCGATTGGAAAATCGATCTTGTTATTATATTTGTGTATTCCATTTAATGCCTCATTAACATTTATTTAAAAGGTGTCCAAATTTTCACTGTGACCCGAATCATATTTTCCTCAATTTCGATAGAGAAAATCACTTGAGTCGGTATGAACGACTCCGAGTAATCCAGTACCTTTATACAAATTAGAACTCCAACAAAAACCATTTTGCACTTTTAACTACACTTTTATTGATCTCTCTGATTTCGGATTATAACTTTCTCACATAAAATTTTAATTGTAATGCACTTCAACTAATTACAAAATTCTTGTTATAGGTAACAACTTCCCGGATCCCAATTCACATTCTAACTAACTAATTTTCATGCTTTCCTTCAACTTGGAATTATCTCTACATTTAAAAGGTAAGTATTTTTCTAATTACAATAATTCTGGCTAAAAACTAAACTTGATACTCTTGTTTTTTAAGTTTGACCGTGAGAGCTTTTACAGAAATTATTTCTCACCAGAGCATAGGTTTTTCTTTTCAAGGAATTCTTGATGTGTCGGGTAGGTCCGGCGATGGAAATGTTTTTGCATTATATAGTAATTCTATAATATACGTAACTCGCGCATCCATTTGTATGCTTGTGCGACACTGGCCATAGGGCAATGTCACACAAGCATGCAAATGTATGCGCGTCGTAGTAACGAATTGATTGACAATAGTAAAACAATAAAGAACATTTTCACTCTGACGCATGTCCATATGTACAGTCGTGTGATATTGGCCTTAGGCCGTTCCAAGAACAATCGAGTAAATCTGAAGTGTGTGAGCAAAATATGTTGGTTAAGTTTGGAATGAAGGATTTCTAGCTAATCTTGAAAATTTAGCCGAATTGTTCAAGTTTGGAGCAAAAAACCGAAGTACGTTGTAATTTCGTGCCTTGTTCCCTCAGTTTTTTCATTGATTCCTACCAACAAAAAGTTCGATCCATCTGTTCTATAACGCCAAACTGGAAACAAAGTCTACATATAACGGCGGGTAAATCTGAAAACTGCCCCGATCGCATAAATCTGAAAAGTCCGTAGTATGTGGCCAGCCTTAGAGATAATTGATCGTCACTTATTTAATCTCTCTCTGGACAGACGTTGATATTGTCATTTTTAGAGGTATCTGTCGCTCATTTGACGCATGAGGCTTTTTGAGTTTCTGGTCAATTCTCAATCTCGCAGGTGCCTCAGAGCCTCACAGAATTTGCAACATGCTTACAAACTAATCTTGGTTTAATCTAATTTTCCATCCCGTTCGCACATATGATATTGCTCGAATATGTCACTACGATTCAAAACAGATTAATCGATAGGCAGGATTTACTGGACGGATTTGCAAGAATTTTTCTCCAAATACAGTTCTAGATCCATATTAATGATTAATGTTATACACCACACTATAAAATATAAAGGTACGGTACATGCGAAAGGATACAGAGTTAGCCCTCTTGAGTGCAAAAGGGCTATTCTTTTTATCAACTTGCTGTTCGAAACATTTTTATCCAATATGATGGTGTTCTCTACATAGTCTTCGGGTTTCAGGATTAAGTTTACATCAATCAACAGGAGAGGTGTTTAAAACAGATTTTTTTAATCTCCAAATTTTTATTTAGTTCAGTTTAAAAAAAAAAATAATTAAAATTGTCGATTTAGAAAATTTGGTAATTCCCAGATCAATCCTATTCTTAATACGAAATGCACAAATGTTACTTCTGTAAGAAGTAAACTGCTCACTCGTGTGCATTCTCCATCGCAATCGACAAATCCTGATTATGAAATGTGCAGTGTGCTGTAACATTTCCAATAATTCTAGATATTGGCGTTTATGTTCCCTACTCCTGGCGCATAAGATAAAGAATATATAAGCATACAATTTCACACTATTGTACAACTTGAAATTGTTAACGCTCCTTCTCCTTGAGATGTATTCTGTAGCAGTGTAAACTGCAAGCTCAGTGACATGGAGTAAATTGCTTTAGCACATTTCAATTTAAGGGGAAAATACCGTGAGCACTCCTTCACTACCTGAAACATAAAACCAACAGGATCCACGGACATTCTAAAGAATAATGTAAGACTATGTTCAGGTGGCGTAACACAGCCTTGACGCCTGGGGAATTTAATTTAGCACCGATCGATAAAATATTATTCTATGAAATTCCCAGATAGTGGAGTAGTGCGCCATGCAGCATCAACTTTCTTTAGTAAAGCCAGCACAAAAGAGCAATCATATAATGTAAGACACTAACGATACATTTTACAGCCTACATTATGTTACATTTGAGATTGATTTGAATTTTATTTCCACACGTGTAGAGTGAGTGTAATACCCTAAAGCAGTCGATACTATCAGGAATCTCAATTCACATAAAGTGAGGTGAAATCTAAATATCTATTCTAAACATTTGCATACACGTTTTGTTTGTCAATCAATTTACCTTGTCATAGTTTCATACTGAATAAGTAGATATATATACGTTGTATGTGTCAAATGTAAACATTTTTATAGTTCCTGGCATGATTTCCATTTGGAGCGCTTTTATTCAAATATTTTGCAATGGCATTTCCGTATATATGGAAATTATACATCGGTCATGCACTTAGGTGTAACATGTTTCGTACGCAAGGGAGCCGCTTTCAAATGGTGATGGGTTTTTTGAAAAGTGTAACTGGAAATGTATATTTCATGAAGAAGATATTTTATGCAGTCGAGATGAATGGTACAATTCCCAAGGTTCTTTCCGTAACCGATCATTTTACGTTTTCTATGCAAATATTTGTTCAGTATCTAAATATTATGAAAATACAAAGAAAAATTCTTCCAAAGTCCGAAGGCAACGGATTCTTCTAAGCTGGGAACATGCAGAAGATAGAATAGCTAAAAAAACACAAAGGGTATCTGCAGCCAGTAGATTTTGAGGAAACAGTGTTCGATTACAGTATTTATCAGGTGAAATCCAACGTTGGCATGTCTGCAAATAAATTTGCGGATAAATTTCAAAACCATGTGCAACCAGTTCAAAACCATATACACAACTAGATCAAAATCACTTGCAACTTTTTCAAAAATGCAAGAACTTTTTCAAATTCAATAACAACTATTTCAGTTTCTGATAGCAACTATTTTTATTTATTAGCAACCCTTTCAATTTCAACTTTTTCCAATACAAAAACAACCCTTTCAAATTCAGTTGAAACCATGTCAGAAACAAATATAACTGTGTAGCAGTATTAGAAATATTTATTTTTTATATATTAATATGAGTAATTTGGCAGTCTTGAAGAGGATCTCTTTTGTGTACATTCCTAAGATATCTCAACTTAATCCCTCACCCGCGGCGGCAGAATACAGGATTACTAGCATGTTCATTACATAGTTGTTACAGTTATTTTGTCGCAATGTTTGTTCAATGACGTTAATGAGAGTTCGATCAGTTTGCTCTTCTTCCGAAAGTAACCGCCTAGCTGAAGCTTTGATTTTGGAAAATGCATTTTCTATTGGATTAAGCATAGGCGAATAAGGAGGTAAAAATTTAAGGAAAAAGGATTTGTTGTTGATGATGTCACGAATTCTGCGGTTTTATGTATTCGCACATTGTCCCTAATAAACCAAGCGCCATCCATTTCTCGGTCGTCACTCAAAATTTAAACTAACTCCCTTAGAAAAATACAAACGAGATACAAGTAGAGTCTGAAATTATTTTAAGATGTTTAAATTTCGCAAGATACCGAAAAATAATTGGCGTCCAGAAAATTGGCTTTTTGCTCGCCATAGTATTACCAGGAGAAAGGTATTAGAAAGAGCCACCTGTAAACACTTCATCTTCCATACTAAAGTCAAGAAAGTTGACCTTTATTTTGTCCCTATCTTCTAATTGTTAAATATAACATTTGAGAGAAAAAGACTTGCTAAAGGAAATAAATGAAGCAAAAACCTGCGCTTGAAAGCATCAAGAACTAAACACCTCTCACTCTTTCACCTTGTGATTGTGACTTGGATTGTAATTTCATGCCTGAATTATCCCCCAGGGTTCACGGTCATAAATAAATACGATTTTCCCTCTTTCGCTCCATAAATTCTGTCTTCACCCGAACCAGAAAAGGGAACAGACTGTTCATGTTAGTGTCTAGGATGTTTGAAATTTGAGTGTTTATTAAAGGGGTGAAATGTAAAGCTACTGGGCTGAAAGTCTTCCGTGTTAAGTTTAAACTGGCATCCCTAATAACACAAGACTTTCTTGCGGCAGCAGGGTGCATATATATTTAGACATTTGTGAGCATATGTAGTCACTTCTACGCAGCTTTAGGACAATCCGATTATCCTTTTACAGCAAATTTAAAATCCCCTCGAGATATTTGTCGCCCACAAATTTGTTGAAGGTACACTTTTATTGCTATTTTGAGTTCCTCTTTTCGGCGGGAGGAAAGTGGGTGGTTTTAATTTTAAAAAGATTATGCAGTGAAGGAGGTAGATACTTTTCCCAGAATAGCGATGGCCTTTTATTGTCAACTTGAATTTTAACTTGAAGTATTTGTTTATCTAAGTGACATTGTTATATGGTAGGAATTGAAGTTGCCCCCGTTTGAGTAATCATTATACCTTGTATGTTAAAAATGAATAAGTTGACATATTGCCCTAGTTCTTCATCAGAGATAATTCGAAGATATCTTCTTTAAGTTTTTATCGATTTTAGGCATGAAATTCAGTGGCACCCCTAATTTTGGTTGAATCTTTTTCGAAGACTCTGGGCGTGAGTATTGAGACCGCGCTTATGTTGCTTACAAATATTAAACAAAAAATGCAGTAAAAATCAACTAATTGGCAAGGAAGCTTTCATATTGATCCAAAAGTTTTGAAATATTTATAAAATAACTAGCAAAGACGAAATAAATACTTCTTTTGCATCGGGCAATGAGCCAAACGCCGACAAGAAGGTAGTCGTAATTATCGTGGTTATATAAATAAGAGCAACTGATTTTAGATAATAAAATAATTCGTTTATTACAATTGGATTTATGACTTTCCGAATCATTTATAGACTATGTTAATTTATTTGGAGTTCTTGTGATAACTGCAATGCTGTTTCTTTGGTGTCACCAGAGTGGCATTGTCCTGTCCATAGAGGTGGACGGACCAAGGAGTTGGGGAAGGGATATTAGTGAAGTTATCCTCTCCTTTAATGAGATAGAATGGAGATATGTAATACTCAATACAAAACTGACAAAGGTTTTTAGTTCTTGATTTAAAGCTTTATATTTCGCCAACCTCTGCCACTTCAAAGCAACCAAAATCAAGCCAAAATCGATATAATAAAATTTAGAGCGTTAAGATCCAAGAATATAAAAAAAAGCTCATTTCAACGATTTTCAATGAATTTTTATGAACCTTTCACTGTCTATAGGCATTTATAAACAAGTGACTTAACGCGGTTCTTTACGAAAAGTAAACTAATTACATTCGGTGTCACCATTGGCCTCAGGAATTCCCGATAAATGTATATTTAATTTTATTAAACTGAGGCGTATAAAATTACAAATTCATGAAAAATTCATCTGGCATAGATTTTTTGAAGCATATGAAGATATAAGACATGTGAAATGGACATGTATTGCTTTCCACACCGGTGATTATTGATATCATCGGATAAATCCTGGGATAATTCCTAAAGAAAATAAATATCAAAAGTATCTCTAGATAGATCTTAGGACTTTCAAAAATGACAATAAAAGAGGGTTGATTTCGAAAATCAGTCTCTTGGAAAACACCATCAGATATTGAATCACGAAAAATTTACTTTTGTACTTTGGGATTTTTTTGTTTAAATCTTGAAAGCTGTAATCAAAATTTTAATCGAAAATTAAGGTATCAGAAATAATACATTTGTTATAATAAAAATGAAATCTTCTGCAAAGAAATACGCTACAAGTTATCGTTCATATCTATAACGCAAAGCAGGTCAAGTGTGTCAAATTAGTTCTATCAGAAGTTACACATCTACCCTTTCTATTTGCTTGAAAAAAGAGTACCTATATTATAAAAGTATATCAGAGTATATCAGATTTATTAATTGTTTAGAGGACGTCCATTACATAAGGTTACATGGAAATGGTACGAGCAAGTTTTTATTATATCGCCAAGAAGTTTGTACTACGAAGAAAACACACATACAAGGAGATATGTCCTCCTTTGAGATGTATCTGAAATGTTGGCATCATGTGTTGAACATTTTTCTTTTTATCTCAATTTTGTGTAACATTTATAACAGTACATCTTGCAATGTTTGAAGTTTTTAGATTGTCCCTTTAGGGATTGAAATATTCTCACTTACCTGAGGTCATGTTATTCTGTGATTTTAAGAAAAACCTCTTCACTATTTGTAATTTATAAAATTAGGACCACAAAGTAATATTTCTGGTTTTATAAGAAAATTAAAAACTACTTAATTAAAGCAGGTATGATGGCCTTTTTAACCGTAAAGAAACCCCTTCTTCCTGCTTTAGAAGGAATGAGGATGGAAAAGAAAGGGGATGGGGAAGTCGATTTGAGGTATCGATTCACGTTCTGCTTAATTAACTGCGGCCTATAGTTGACCGGGATCAGAGAAGGTGGTAGTCTGTTCCACATTCGTATAAGTCATCGTATTCTGTGCAAAAATAGCAGCTAATCGAAAGCTTATCAACTGAATATGGAATATCAGTAATAAAACTTTAAAAAAATAAAAAAATTGTGTCGTGGAGCTAACCGAAACGCCGCAATTCTGTTTCTCGCCTACTTTATTCGTTGTGAAATTCCCGGCTGGGAAATACCCATGCTTTCGACGTTTTTATGAAAAAAGAATGAAAAAAGTACGGTGCGACCTAGGATTTGAACGTTATTTCCGTGGTGAATAATTCGCCGGCAATGACGAAAATGTTCCTTCCGATATGATTGGTACGAAAATTAGAAAATTAGAAACATATAAGCTGCGATTCTGACCAGGCAGATCATCCGGTCTAGACCTCTCCCTTCCCACCAGTATAAGGGTTTAGCTACTAGACTTAAGCAAGTTAAGGGCAGTACGTGTGTTGAGCGGAACGGTCTAAGGATTTAGCTACTAGATTTAACCAGGTTAGGGGCAGTACATATGCTCGGGCTGAGTACGCTGGTTGAGCGGAAAGGTCTAAGGGTTTAGCTTCCTGGAGATAAGTAGTGTAAGGACAATATAGCTGCTCGAGCTACCAGATACCGACCGCACCGGGAAACAACGTCACAAAATATTAATCTTATTTTGAAGTTATTAATTTAAAGTTTGTAATATTTGTATAAAAGTTGTGTAAAGGTTTTAACGTCCGAGTATGTTCAAAGTTGTACATTATGTAATCTTGTTTAAATTTCTTGTTATTTCTATATTTCTTTATAATTGCTTAAGTCGAATTGTCAAGGAAATTTGATTCGATTGTTAATGTTAATATATCACGTCTGTTATAAACTTAAATTGAGGTATTACAGTACTTACAGTACGTGCATTTTGTATTATAAGCGATGACTTTTTAGATGATATGGTTTGTATTAAATTCAGACATTTTCTTCTTATTTGGCCTCTCATTTTAAGACTATCTTAATATTCTGTGCGTTTACAATTTTAACCTGCAATATTTTCAAGATATATAAAGAAAATTATTTTAAGTGAATTTAAACTTAACTCCGCTGTGGTAATTGCTCAATGAAATTCTGTTATGATGGACCTTGTCTGGTTAATGTATCGAATATAATGTACCAGGGTGGCCTAAATATGTAGCACGGGTTTGTTGAAAAAAATTCGAAAATTCATCTACCAAATTATGATCGATCGATCGGTCCATTTCTTTTTTCGCATTTTGACATTTTATTGATGAAAATTTTGTTTTTTCCAAAATAATTTGGTATTGTAATTTTACTTTTGACGACACGTTGGCCTTGTGATTTTATTATTAATCACTGCACTGCTGTAAATATGAAATTGTTTTTGGACTCTGCACATGTTTTAATGAGTTAACGAATTGCTGTAAATATTGTTGAATTATTTTCTGCGTCGAGGTCACCATTTATTCCGCTTAGTACTTTTCTCTTCTTATTTCAATAACAATAGAGTTCGATTGCGGGGAACAACAAAAATAACAACTTCAACGGTACTTAACTAATTTTAGTATATTAAAATTTTTATGATACCGAGACTACAAAAGCAGAGCTTGCTTACTTGGGCAGGTTGAGAGACTTGCTCTGGATATCAGTAATATCAGTATTCTTCAAAATAATGATATTGCCCACAAGAAAATTTAAAATAAGATTCGTTCGTTGAAGAGTCAACCGCCACACAGAACTTGAAAATCTGAAAACTTCTTTATATTTTATTTTACTGGGTATTAATGAACGTGCCAACAATTTTTGACTTGCAGTTTATTATATAAATTAACTTTTTAACTTGGAGTTAATAAGTGTACTTAAAAGTCCCTTACAACTATTAGTAAATCTTACAAAGATTCACTATAAACTTTCCTTTCGAAAACACTTTTTAGAATTTTGTGTGAACAGCAAGTTTATGATGAATGTTTTTTTTTGGACCCTATAAAGTTTTGAAACCAAAGAGAATTCTGATCAAAAGAAGAAAAGGATGTTTTCCCAATTTGTGCCACAATTTTTTATGAAATCATCTCTAGGATTTTTTATGTTTCTCCCTTAACTTTACATATTTTGACATTTGGTTAACATGAGAGGAGTTGACTTGATTGATATGAAAGCAGCATGCGAAAGCCAAAGAGCCAAAGACATAAAAATTCAGAAACCTCCCCAGGAATGAATGTTCGTTATCAATATTTCACCCCAAAAATTTGGTCCCTTTTAGGAACTTGTGAATTTCAAATGACTCCAGACGGGCTCGTTTGATCGGTATAAACGCGCCCTATGGTGTGTTGATGAGAAGTAAAAACGTGCTGTGAATATAATTGAAGATGGCTTGGAGATGTCTAATGACCGCCTTGAAAATTTTGATATGGCATGTGATAGGAGATACAACGGAATAGTAGACTCTCGTCAGATACAGTGGTGCTTTAATAAAAATGTATGGAAGTTTTTGAAGTAGTTCATGTACTTCATTGCGCTTCAGATAATAGTTCATTTGCATGCCCAGGAAAATAATTATAGTATTGAAAATGCTCAAACATTTACTCAGACAATATTTGTGGATTTCTTATATTCGGTGTAAAATTCTAAAAAATTTTAGTAGTCATTTTTTTAATAGAATAACTTGTATAATTGCATTGTGGATATTTTCTATATAAATTCAACACACAAAATAGGTATAATTAAACTTCTGGTCAGCGTCCTGGAATATATATGGCGGTGGAATTTAATACATAATATAAATGCATTCTTGATTACAATATGGAGCGTTAGTCTATGCATGCTCATGAGAACTCGACGAAAGATAAAGGCTTCCAAAGAACAAGTAGAATATGTGGAGTAATTGTGTATGCAAATTTCTGTTCCGTATAAAATGAAAATTCTAGAGAAGGGATATTAATGTAGGAAGGTTTCTCTTTGGAATTGTAAAATTTAAACTGGAAAGGGGCTAAAGGTTTGGAAACATATTGTAGAAATTTATCACCGATAAAAACGGGAACTTAACAAAATATTTTAAAGACCCCTTTAGAAAAATATTTTTAAGCTTGTATGGTAAGAGACAAGAAATTTGTTTGTTTAATCAAGACCTACTCTTCTGAGCAGTACGTTATAAAAGATCTTATTTTAACACTACTACTATTTTAATTAACTAACTACAAAGAGAAGATTTTTCTGCGTAAAGATAATGTGCTCAAAATCGTAGGCTGTGAGATTCAGTTGATGATATGCATTATCAAGGTTTATATTTTGTTTTTCAACTGAAGACTATTGAAAGTAAGATGCAGAATTATTAGGAAAATAGGCGTTTGATGTGTAAATGTAATTAGCATAATTTAATGGAACGTTTTGTTGCATTGTAAGTATTTGGATTTTTGATACTTTCAGTTTTTGAGCCTTTTGAATAACTTTCTCTTTGAGTTTAAAAAGAGATCTATTGCTGCCGTGGCGGTACGAGACATACATTCTGGAACTGGGAATGTAACGAGCGAATTATTCGTCATTAGTTCTGAGGAGCCATAGTCAGGGAAAAATGTACAAACTCCGGATTTGTGGTATTTATTACAAATACTTTTAAATGACCAGAAAATAAGCAAAATGGTTAACATAGCTTTTTTCAAACCTCTAGTGCATACAGCAAGATCCCATTGTAAATATGAAAAACATATGTCTCTCCAGCTGAAACTGTTTGGATAACTTATGAGTAATACTTAAAACAATAGTCTTTTGTAATATTCTCACACATTTTACTAATTTATGACTCTCAATTCTGAGTTGAAACTCGAGAGTAACATAATGTTCTGAATTGTTCACATCTTTTTAACTCTTCTCCTTTTTTTTAATACATCCTTCAGGAGTACGCCTAGCACAAGGCTCAAATGACTGGCATGATGAATAAATCATGGATACAAAAAAGCAGGACTGCGCCAAGTTGTAGTGTACAGAACCTGCCCTTATCCTGTCTCGTGCAGGCCTTTGATGGCAAATGTCAACTTCCTCTGGATAAAAGCATAACTTACTGGATTTTATTCTTTTAGATTGCAAGTGTGCAAGAAACCTCTCCACTTTATGCCGCTTGGTAAAAATGAATTCAGAATTCACGGTGAATTGTGTTTTTAGTGATTTACTGCACAGAACCAGGTGCTTAAGAGAACTCTGTTGAAATAAAATTTCCTCCATATGGTACGAGTTGAAAATGTGGTAATCTCTGTGATATTGGAAGCTGTTTATATCTTTCGCTGTAAAAAAAGTCGGGGTTTAATTTTATCGTGCTTTTCAGCAATTTGTATTATAGCCGTGAAATAAAAATGCGGCATGTATACATTTCTTTAAACCTAAACTTTTAAAAGAATGTCTTATTATTAAATTACTTAATACAATGTTGATAGTGTAAGAAAACAAAAAAGGGACCTACGAAGCTGTTTACAGAGAAACATTGTGAGCTGTTTGAAGGTGCTTAAAATTTACATAACTAGATAAGTTATCATCCTTTATTTGATTGATCTCTGATTGATCTCCTAATAACTTCCCCTCATAACTAGTCTATTCATGAATCATGGATTCACATCAACTCAAATAATACAAAGTGCCTATCTTAATAATATCCCTTTTATTGACGTGCTGTCAAACAGGATTAATGGGAGCAATCAACTGTTTAACTTCTCCTCTTGAAATCGATTTGTCTTTAGCATTAATGCAAAGCAGTATCTACAAATCTAAGTCACATCAGTATCGGTTTATATGAAGCATCCCTCCTGGTTTGATATGTACAACCAAAGAAGGATTCATACACATTCCCAGAAAGAGCTTATTGGATATTTTCACTGTCATTCAAATGTATTCAATTTACAGAGGCCAAGGACGACATATTCTGTATTGATTACAAAGTGGTAGAAAAGCAGAATCAGGATGGAAAATGAAAGGGAAGGACGAGAGCAGTAAAATCCTCATATGAAACATAAATAATATCCTAAAAGTTACAATTTTAAAACAGCTACTCCTAATTTAATTATCATAACATTTAAGTCTAGCTCCAAATTAACTCGAAAAGTCGGTGTAAAGTAAATAATATTTCACCAAAGGGGTGGGGGGGGGGCATATCTAGTACAAATATTCGGAAGTTCTGAAGACGTCGCAGAGATGCAAGTAAATATCATAGCGACAATGAACGAACTGAAATGACTTTATCTAGGGGACACGTCTGACATTCGTGAAAACAATGCAGAGAAAGGTGACAAGAGGGCAGCCGACTTGGAGGACGAATTGATCCAAAAGTGCAAAAAGTGGCTGTGGGAAAGAGTAGGAAAAATAACCAATCTATGGGAGACTGGTCCCTAAAGACGGATCTCCCGCATAGCCTTAAAAACATACAGGCGATAGTTACCTCTGCCCCACCAGTGGATAAGGACGAAATTTTGATCTGGCTGGAGGGTTATCCAGGCGGGCAAGTATAAATGCAGATTTAAGGATAGTGCCCGAGGAGGGAGGTGGTCAGACTCGTAGGGGGAAACTAAACTATGGGTTTTGCATACGTCAGATTTCCAGAGGAGTACGTAAATGAGAGGAGTTCATCCGCTGGTAAAACAGCTAAGGGAGGGATATCGGATGCCATATTCCACTGCTTTGTGGAGGGTAAGTTGGACACAGCCCTGCTGAAGGAACCCTGGTTCCTTCAGCAGGGGAGATCAGTGTGATCAGGAGACTACCGAAAAACGTGTGGGCGCTTCATTACTTACAAGCAGATGAGGGCACCAGGCTCAGGACATGTGTTATGAAGAGGCATGGAGCGATGGAATATGTACAAAAATTCAGTGGGTATGTCTTGGCAAATAAGGTAAACCTTGTTCAATTAGAGGACACATAGACATCGAAGGAAATGGAAAAGTCGACACCTTAGCAAAGCAGTAAGTGGTCATGGAGTTCCAAGGTCCAGGACCATATTTCGACATTGGCTAAGGCATAGTAAAGCACCCAATCGAGAAATGGGTCATAATTTACCTGCTGTCTAAGAAAGGAATTAAGCTGTCGTGTGGAACGACCAAAAGAAAAGTTCTAAGCATGGATCGAGGAAGACTCAAATGATTACTTTCTCCGAATACTGAGCATGCAGCTTTGGATATTACCTGGATATTTAAACGGCGGAGCACATTGCGTGTGACAGCCGGGCCTTGGCGGAGGATGGCAAGAGACGTCTAGTTTAGAGAATTGCCTGGAGCTCTCTGACGAAGGCAGAAGTCCGCTTCAGTATCCCTGGCACAATTCTAGCTAATTAACTAGGTACAAGAAGAAAGCGGATGACCCACTGCTGCATACGTACCTATGGACAAATCATGCTGTTCAACATACCTTAGGGAAAATAGATACTACTCCTATTATATTGTTCTCTTTGTTTTAGTTTTAACCGGAATTTTAATTATATTTCTTCCGCAAAATATTACATAAGACAGCTAAATGTGATGGAACCAAATTCTTCCTCGCTTTTAATTAGCATTCTAGATGTAGGAAAAAATTACGTCCACATGAGATGGCAAGCTGCTTGTCCATTTATTAGAGGTTCTTGAAAACCAATAATATTCATGAAAACTCACAGGAAAATAACAAAGATGTCTTAACCTTTCTCTTCTCACTTTTGCCTACATACATAATTATTTC
>QYTT01084528.1:3434-20436 GCA_006980735.1 Dasypogon diadema
GGTGGCGGAGATGGACCAGGTTCCTCTTCCTTACGCCGCACGGTCTCGACGGGGTCCGGTGCCATATTTACAGGTTTAGCCTCGTGTTCCGTGTTGGCCTTTTTAACACGTGGCGCCACGCGATCACGTCGGGGTCACCAGTTTTGGCTCCTAGCCAAATTTAAACCTCCACGGACAGATAAAAAGACACTATGCTTACCGGAAACCGATACTATATTTGTAACAAAAAACTTTCAATTAATCCTACAAAATACTTCCAATAATTTAGAGAGGCTGAAGTTGCAGTTCCGCTAGGCATCGACCAACTGAACTGATCTGGATTAGTCGGGCTAATTTCTGCAACGCTGGCTGAGTATTGCCAGGTGTGTTTAGTCCTCCACATTTTCTTAGTGATAAAAACTAATAACGAAACTAATAGAAGTTCCACTTCAATAAGAAACAAAATATGAATTATTTTACTTTTTGATTTATTCATTTTACACTTCCAAGCCCCACAAATTTATCCTCTTATTTATGATAAGGTTTTGACCCCTATACCGCCCAAGGGATAATCCGGTGTACGCCACTAAATCCATGAATAGATTTTTCCTGCAGAATGGCTCTTGACCTTCGCATGGACCCGTTCGACTTTGGATGAACGAATCCAAGTATCGCAGAACAAGCATCAAACACATATCACGTTCTGAACTATAAGAACAATCGTCGATAAGGTCCATGACATGGTTTTGGACGACAGACAAGTGAAGGTGAAATTTGGTGTAGGATGGTGTTGTATATTAAAAAGAGAAAAGCATCCCCTTGTGCTCAACAAGTTTTAGAGTTAGCACGCGCATTCAATATATCATAGTGTTAGTATACCTCATTTAGATTATAACCTACTCTTTTAAGTTAGCGTGTAAGCCAGTCCTGTAATAGTTTTCAATGAATGAAGTTGTTGTGTTGAGCTGTCCGCCTTTAAGTGAATTAACAGATGGATGCCTTGTTTACTTGCTGACGAGTAAAAACAAAACCATATGCAAAAGTCGTTGAACTATTTGAAAGGGTTTAAGAAGACTCCAATGGATTTCGTGGCGACATTTTGTGACCATGGATAAAACATGACCCAGACCAGTCCAGCAGTGGAATAGGCGAGGCGAACCAGCTACAAATAAAGTGAATAGTGTGGCTTTTATTGGAAAGGTGATGGCATCAGTTTGATTTTGGCACATGAAGGGAATCATCATCATTGATTTTCTTCAAAAGGTGAAAATCGCTACGAGGAAAAACGTCCTGGAATGGCCAAGAAAAGATGCTATTCCATCATAAAAATGTATCGGATCGGTGCATGCATATCAGCAAAATTTCGTCGAATTGAGATTTGAAATTCTCTCACATACATTCACACTATTCTCTTGATTTGCCTCACTTAGATTATCATCTGCTCCCAAAACCCAAAATTTTCCTATGTAGGTACAGAGAATTTCGGTTGAAATGAAAGAGTGGTGGAACTGACTATTTTCAGGATCTTGAATAAACCCACCTGGAAGGAAATCATGAAACCTGTGATGAAACTGCAGAAACCTTGTAAAAAATGCGTTGAGACTCGAGGGGATTGTTTTGAAAAACAAAGTGGGAATTTTGTGAAACTGAAATTGTTTTCCAGTATCAAACGAAGTTACTTTTCTCAAATCGCCCTCATATTTGGATCGGATGCAATATCCATGCGTAGAATAGAGTAATATCGATTTCAATCTGGTTTTGGTAGGTATTGGGGTTATATCTAGTAGATCAGATTAGAAATATAAATCTGAAACTTCCTGTGAACTTATCGAGAGTTTAAGAGCTTCCCAAATATCTATAGTCAACCGACGCCGACGGGTGGTTTGCTATTGAACTAGTGGAGATATTCGTGCATAACCAAACTATGAACTTTTCCTACACAATGAAAAGATTACCGGGGAGAAATCCCATGAGCAGGTAGATAGAATTCGTGGAAAAGTCCAAAATAATCACATCGAACTAATCAAATCTAGAAAATGATCACATTTAAGAACTCAGCACAAATTGAGTGAATTTGGAACTGTTTCACATTCAGTGTATTTCGTAAATTTGCCAGTATTAAGTTATGACCTTTTCCGGTTCATCAGCAGCTGCTAAAAGGATTGATATCGGAATCTATATGAGAATAAAATTGAAGGAAAAAAGTATAATATGCGGGAATTCCCTGAGCGAAAACATTTATTAAACACTTATAATGATTTGTATGATGATTAAGATGAAAGATCAGACACAATATCTATAATGAATTTCAATTTGATGTGATGTTAGCACAGGGGATATTTTCAGAGTTTCTTTTCTGGTTTTCAATGTCCTATTAATTTTCCAACCAAATATTCACCCTATTGAGCTCTATGCTAGGACGACATCAAGTACTGAGGGCAATTTAATCGCTACTGCAAGGCAAAGAAAATCGTGTAAGAAAAAATTTGATCATATGACTGAAATGCGGTGTGCTGAAAAGGAGTCTGTGGTGAGAATTTCATTCATATGGACCGTCTACATATTTGAATTCAAAATACTTCAATTTCCCTTTAAAGTGTTCTCTGGCATGTCCATAATTCTTTTCTCATAGATAAATTTACTTTGCTTCTTCCTTTCTTAATAAAGCAAAAAATCTATTTATTTTTAGCGCAAAAGAAAATACTGTAGGCTACAAAAAGCCTCCTCAAGAAAAAAAACAGGGAGACCGGGAGCACCCTCGAATTTCTCATTTTATATTTATTTTTGTGTTTTGAATCAGATTTCAGTTAGTAAAAATAGTGGAAAGGTCTGCTGTCGCGTGTAAACTATTATGTGAAAAAAGGGGAAGTTATCTGTTATCTAAGATAAAGGGCAAATTTTATATAAAAATTAGGAGAAATATTTTTTAATGTTTAATTAGGCGAGGTTGTATACCGCATAGAGGAGAGTATGTAAAGACAAGGTGGAGATCGTGCATAGAGGACGAGGTCGCAGGTAAATATAAACTGATCACGTAAAAATAGGGTTTATATCTCATAATCTAAAATTCCATGAACAAACTAAAATTTAATTTAAAAGAAGATATTGTGTAATAATATGATATAATATGGAATTTGTATCCAGCAGAATCTAGGGAAGATATTTTGCACTTAATGGAAAATCGTCCCATTCTTAAGGAACTGTGGTTTAATTGAACATGTTGCACATGTTGTGCAACATGTTCAATTAAACATAAATATGTGACATAAATAAGTTTTAACTTCTTTCCACCATATTAAATAAATGTATGTATAAAATATAATCTCGATACAACGAAATATTAGGAATCTATTTAATTTAAAAACAAAAAGTTACTGAACGAATTTTATCCATCAGTACACAACTCTGTATCACTAAATAGTGAAAAAATTCTGAGAATATTGAAGCGCTGCAGATGTAAACTGTTTATTAGATCGCAATTTTAAGGCAAATTTATTTCATTTAATGTTTTCTACTTTTTAATATTCGAACAAAACGTTGATCAAAATCAAATAACCAAATTGTAATTATAATATTATCTTATCATTTTCAAAAATCATAAACAAATTTCACTTCATCCAAACATTTAATTTTAATTTTCTGGATAATTTTACATTTTTTTCGTATTTTTGACATAAAATTAGGAAAATACTAAACCGCGCTCTTTCCAATCATTTTCACAGTTAATTTTGAATTTTAAATACATCATTTTCTTAAATTTTGATTTCGAAAATACTTCATTTTTTTCAATAACAAATATTTTAATAATCAAATATTTTTACAACACTGGCAAATCTACACAACAATATTCACTTTTGTTTTATAAAAATCTTAGGGTAATATCTATAGTCATTTTAAGAGTATAGTGTATGTTTTTTTTCCTTTTTTAATTTCAAAATTTTGGAGAGGATCTAATTTAGGGCAAAATGTTAACATTGAAGTTTTGTCGTTCTTAGCTTATTTTTATTACTACTTTCACTCATGTTCCTTTCTTGGTTTTAAATAATTCTGATACTGAGAATAAATTTCGTATTTATCTAGAAATAAAAGCATTATGTATTCCATAGAAATACATGTATATATATATGTGCTAGAAAAGTAAATTAAATCGAACAGCTTCAATTAAATCCAAGAGAACTGGAATTTTGGATTGAATGGATGATGATTTCTTAGGTCGCAAATATTCAAAATATTACAATTTATTCTTTTCTTAATTAATTGATATCAGAAATAGTTTTAATAATCAATGAATTATTTAAAAAGTAAATTCAGTAAATAATTAGTTTAGTAATAAAAAACTAAGCGATTAATTAGGCAATCCAAATAATTGTCTTGCAAATTGAGCGATTATTTATTAAATTGATTTCTAAACTAAATGAAATAAAGCGAAATAAATTTTAATTCTAACATCACTTAATTGCAAAATGCAGCGGATTAAATAATTATCCAGCGCTAGTGAAGTCTTGTATATACAAAAGAAGAAAATATTCTTGAACAGAATTGTGAATATTGGAATCTTAAAAAAAATGTAACTATCAAATGGTGTGTGTTCTGAAAATTCGAAATACATTAATCTTATATGAATTTTAATTTGATTAGAACTATTTAAGATTTCTATGTAATAAATTGGTGATTGGTGAGAAAATATTAGTTAAGAAAAGTGAAATTGTACATTTTATTAAAATACTAAGAAAGGTCACCATGCTTATGTAGCATTTCCAATTTAAATTCACCCTTTTTTATTTTAATTTAACGTTTAATTTTACAAATTGTTTTAATAATTTTGCAAATATAAATGATACTATTACAAATGAATGTTTATTTTTAAATGATGTTATTGTTTACACAATTTGAATTCCCATTTTGATAAATTAAATTAATGTTTTTTCAAATTAATTTAATGGTTTAGTAAAACGAATTCACGTTTTTGCAAACTGAATCTACTTTGAATTTTCTCGAATTTTACCACGGAGGTTTGTGAAGGTCTACACTTGAAACAATCCAGTTAAACTACATTTGTGGTCAATATGAGTGCAATTCGGTGCTTGCGAAATTACCAAACGGCTACGATTGTGAATATTAAATACAGGGTGTTTGATAATAAGACCGGACTTTTAAAGTTTCAGATGTGTTTTAATCGATTACCTAGTAACATCTTACATATGAACTTGATATACGTGTTTGATACCTCTCAGCTAAATGCCTTTTTATCCTATCTTGTTGGAAAATTTCTAGCACGTATCTTTTGTTTAATTTTTGGCAATTATCTCCATCCCTTTGCTACAATTTTTACTTGTCTTTATATTGCCTGTCTTTTAACTTTAAAAAGATTATTTAATTGGTAGCATTGTTAATTTTTCGATTTTTTGAATCATCAGCTTATTATTATTTTGTAGTGAATTCAATTTGTGTAAAACTTCACTTGTAATAGTATCATTTATATTTGTAAAATCACTAAAACATTTTGGTTAAGCATTAATTCATTTTGAATGAAAGTTAAATTGAAATGAAAAAGTATGGATTTAAATTGTAAGTGTTATACATATTTTCCGACTTTGCTTAGAGGTAATTTCTTATCAATCGTAGGAAAACAGCGATATGTGTTGTCCTTTTTCAAACATGGGGAATCATCTGCAACAGCATCCAGAAAAATTAACGATGCGTTTGAAGAAGACACTACAAGTGAATGCACTGCTAGAAGTTGATTTCCAAAATTCCATGAAGAACACTTCGACTAATGTATTAGTGAAGGTTGTTCCTCACATTCAGGCAACTTGTGAAGAGCTGGCGAAACATTTATCCAAGGGATGAACCACGACCATTTATACCCTTGAGAAAACTGAGAAGACTAGACAAGAATTAAAAATAAAAACTGAACTGACAAAATTTTATAAATTTTGCCCCAATATCGCTAGATCGTTTTGATGAAGATCTGATGGATACAACAGACCTAAGAACCATCGAAAGTTGAAGCTTTTTTGAAGAAAGCGAGGTATTAAATATTTTGGCAAAGTAGTTTCTTTTAGCCCTTTTTATCTCTGCTGCTGTGAAAAGTTTCCCTCTGATCTATATTACTTATGTTTACAAAATAAGGGAGTACTTATGCTTCAATTTTAACAGAATACTATATATCTATTGCTTTGCAATGACGTATGCAATCCCAAGGCATAGTGGATGCATCTTCTATGATAATGAAATGACGCAAAAGATTGAAATTTCAACAGTAACATTGTTGAATGTCTTTCATGTTACTATTACTGGTTACTACTGTTATTACTGGGTAATGAAATGAATTATATTAGTAATGGTGCATCGATGTATGCCTACTCAGTAGAAGTAGGAATAAAAGTATAGCATCTGCAATATTAATCATATAGCTGCATTTAACATACACCACGTTTTGTTTTTATCTACCACACTTTTTTATCTTTCACACTTTGTATCTTGGAAGTGAAAATCCTGGCTATAAAGTCACCTGATTTGTGAAAATAGGTAACTATTTTGCAAGGGATTTACGATTTAAAAATTCCTTAGCAAGAAGCAATTAATTAAGATGGAATATAATTCAGTGAATAAAATTATTTAGTTTAAAAGGGTATAAAATGATACGGTCAACTATTATTAATGAAACTTTATGAGAGGGGATCCGTAAGCGTTGCCACCACACTCCAATCGGAGTAAATCTACTGCGTTTTCTGGCGAGAAAATTACCTACTCCACTTTTTTTCCATCTACTCCGAAATTAGATAATACCAGTCGACACAGAAGATAAAAACAAAGCATTTTTGAAGTTAAATGCAGAATTAAAAGCCACACAAATTTCATTAGAAGGCGAGTATGTGAACAAGCTTTATATAATAAAATCTCTAGTCTGCACATTCAAAAATCGAACTTCAGACGCAAGAGCAAGTTTGATAACAAGTGTGGCGGACAAGTCTTGTGGTTTGGTTCGTGGTTGGACAGGCTTTTTTCGTTGTAATTCGCAAAGCAGTACGACTTGCTCCTGCCCACATATGCGAATTAAATTCAAGTCTGGGTCTGATATGAGCCTTGTATATGATGGTAACGTATTTCTGGCAACGATGCAGGAAGTCCAGGCACTTCATTGCATTCTTTACAATTGCAAAAATGTGGTCCGTCCAACTAAGATTGTTGGATACCTAAACCCCGAAGATGTTTAAGTTAGGAATATTTGAAATGCTCAACCCATTCACGAATAGAGACGGAAGGGGATTCGAGGTTGCTTTAAGTGGAATCAGACAGCTCTAGGTTTATTCGACGCGATTCGCCCAGGCAAGGCAATTTTTAGTAATGTTGTCGTTAAGCGATCGTGTGTGCTCGATTTATATCAGTGGCATTATGACAGGAGTCAGCCACTGATTGGAACGAATACCCGAAGTCGAATCATCTTCAAAAACTTTGAATTGGATTGGAGGTAAGAGATAAGAGGTCATTAATAAAGAGCAGAAAGAGAGTGGGAGACAATGCAGAGCCCTGGAGCACGGCATTGGTGTCATAGGCGTTACACCGTCCAAAGTAACCGTCAGAAAGGAAGCTTTCAATCCTGATAAAAAGGTTAAGGCCAAATGCTGGGAATTTAGCTAAAAAGATAGAATGACAGACTCTGTTAAAGGCCTTCGAGATATCCAAATTCCTGATTCACCGAAGTTATGGAGACTTCAATGTCAACGTTCTGTAAGGATTGTCATAAAGTTGCCCGTTGAATGTCCAGATCGAAAGCCATATTGGCGATCATCTATTAGGTGGAATGTGGTCAGGTATTTTATCAATTGTGCGTTGATAAGAGTCTCAACAACCTTTGCGAGAATCGAAGTGATTGCTATTGGTTTGTTGTTGGAGGGATCGCATGACTCTCTCTTTTTAGGAATTGGCTGAACATGGCAGAGTTTCCATAATAATGAAAAATATCTCTTGGATATGACAAATGAAATATTTTCCTCAGAGGATTAGCTAGTAAAAAGGTGTAGCTTTTCAGAAGTAGGTGCGTGTTACCATCATTTGCAGTGTCTTTAGACACGTCGAGGTTCGCAAGAACTTTAAAGATCTCTCGCTTGTGGATATGAAGCGGCCCTTGGTTAGTATTACACGCAGAGGGAACTGTTGGGCATGCATGGTAGTTAGTAAGTTCGAATTTACAGCGAAAATAGCAGTTAGTAGATTTGCCTTTTCCAACGAGTCCGTATATTCATTCTCATTGTATAAAATAAGTGGTATAAAATAAGAGATAAAATTGCTTTTGACTGACTTGACTAACGACCAAAAAACTTTGCTGCCTTTAGGGCATGTAAATACTCTTCTTCTTATATTCTGATCAAATTGAAAGTTGGTTTTGTTTCTGGGCCTTTACAAATTCAACACCGCAAAAGCTTTCTGTATGAAACCGTGCGTTGTACAGAACCAGGTAAGAGGTTACACTTATGAATACACTGCACAAAGAAATAGTGTCTCCAAGACATCCAGCTCTTTCGTGTATGTTTGATTAGAGGAAAATAACTTTTCAAAGAAATATGACGGCTTTTGGCCATTTATAAGGTTATACAAACAATGAAGATTTAAGTACTTCGAAAAGGGTAGCTGAATAAGTAGATATGTAGCTATTGCGAGGTAGTCTGCAAACGAAGCAAACTACAGCATTGAATGTTGTCAATAATTTTCTTCGTCGAAATCGGTCGCTTGAATAAACCTAAACAGACGAAAGACGATCATTTATAAGTAAACAACAAAGCAGTGGGCCTAGTATGGTATCTTGAAGTACATCGCAGTAGACGATCAATTTCTTTGCCTTCAAGAACTGCCATCGACTTTGTAAGAAACTTTTGATTAGGAATCTTCTTGAGAACTTGACAAGTACTTTGGTATCATCTATCGAGTCAAAAGCCTTACTAAAGTTAAGCAAGGTAAGAATAGTTCGATTATCATTATCAACGATGGCGTGGATGTAATGGGTGGGGTTTCGTTTGCCAAGTCGATATTAAGTCATTTTTTTAGATATATTTTATGATTCATCTAAAGATTATCTCTTTAAAGACCTTACAAAACAGAGAACAGCATTAATTGGACATAGATGTCACTGAGGCTTGACACGGGGGTCTTCTTGAGAACAGGTATAACTAGCGTTTGTATCCATAGCGCAGGAAATTGTGATATACCTAGTTAGGTAGTAATTAAAAATATGGATTATGGTGCGTATAATAAAAATTAAATTTTTGAAAAAGGATTAAGTAATAGGGAGAATAGCTTATTAAAAACTTAGGAATTTCTAATTAATTATACATCAGACCCTTTAGAGGTGATATATATAATTAATAGCTTGAAAAGAAAGATTTTATATTCTCTAATCTGCAGTAAGTATTTCCTCATATCGTGCTCTCACCAGTTCAAGTCAAATTCCAATTAGTAAAAATCAAAAAATATGTAATTTGGGCACATACATTCATTTTTGTTTTGGTAGGTTAAAATTACAATCCAGCCGAAAATTTTTGGTAGGTAGAAAACTTTAAAACATTATTTCTTCAACAAAAAATTAATTGGTATATGTTCTTATAAATTCTCTTAAAACATGTTTTTCGAGTACAAATTTAGTATCAGAATTATTTAAATTTTCTTTAAATTAAAAACTTGTAAAACACGAAAAGTAGGTAAGGATATAATAAAGAGTAAAGGATAAAAGATTAAAAATAATAATACAGTAATTTTTATTCTGTTTATTTCGATAAAATTAAAAGAATGGAAATTCCGTTAATTACAACGTAATAAAAATATAGTAAAGTGAATAAGAACTAAAATTATTGGGTAAACAAAGGGCATTACAATAGATTACATTTTTTTCAGTAACAATGATCATTGCATCTCTACTTTCTTTAAAGTTTTATATTTAATCACAGATAAAAGCCATCAACCTTAACTTAGTGATTTTAAATTTTATTTTTTCCAATCACCCCAGTCACTATTCATATTACAAATAATCTTTCATTATCTTGTTTGACTTAATTTTGAAAATAAATTACAGAACTTATTTAAAAGGTTTTTCAGCGATTGAAAATATGTATTTTGTTAAAATGAAATAAGTTTAAATGTAAATGTACTGCAACTACAAGCTTCCTACAGCTGAGAAATTTTATGCACAGAGGGTTTGCAAATTTTCCGTTTTTTTCTTTGTTTTGTTTGAAGTGATTTGAAATTGTATAAAACTATTTTTTTGCTGCAAAGGAATAGAAGTATAAATTTGAAATGAATGGGTTCTACTCTAACTAATAATACTATTTTTCATTTTTATTAATAAGCAACTTAATCTCTTCTTCCCCGCTATGTAAATGTTTGTACAAACCTCATCATTGTCACGGCGAATCTTTCGGAGTTCTTGCCACTCTTAACGACGATTTTGAACACTTCCTAAACTAACATCATTGTCACAAACGAAGCTTTTCTTTCATGTCGTCAAATTACGACATACGGGGTCTTGCACTTTTCTGGTTACCTTCAAACTCTTTGGTTAGCATTCAAACTCTTTGCGATGAAAAGAAAGGCTATCTAACACAAAAAAACCTAGGTTGGGCGGAGATAGGCCAGCAAGGGAGGAGAGATCCTTGCGATATACTTCCAGAAAATTGGTAGGACCGATTCAGCGGAGTGCTTATATTGCCAAGATGGTAGGGATGATGTTGAGCATATACATCAGATGGGCGGATGAAAAAGTAGTCGCTGGGTCTGAACTAGGCCAGATATCACCGGACAGTATAGTGGGCCTCATACTGCGTCACATAATACCTCCGGAGTATGTAATTTATTAATGGAGTCTGAACCTGAGTAGGCGGAGCCAGCTAAAAGAAATGTTAAGTCCGGAGTTATATGCAGGAATTGCAGGCAGATAGGACATCTCTAAAAGGACCAAAACGCAAAAGACGAGATTTGTAGAGCATCGAAAGGGGAAGAAGCTGCGAAAGTTGCATTCAAAGAGGAAGGAGCGGGAGGAAGGAAGAACAACGGAGAGATAACTTTATCTCCTCTCCTCGAAATCAGAAAACTATTAAATGTCAACCTCTGGCTGCTATTCCAGGGACCGCAAGGATCATAGTTGTCCTATCCTAGCGCAACCGCAGTAGTCTAGCGATGAAAGCGATGGTTGGAAAATTAGATTGCACTGTAACAATTCATAGGAGTGCATCTAAGTTAATTTTGAGAATAGACATCGCTAAAAATTATCGGCTTCACAGCTAAAGAACTTATTTGTTAAGAACAGCTGCAGGGGAATCTGCACCTATTTATGGAGAGGTGACATTGGATATTTATTTGGGAGAGCTCCGATTTTTACGCCCATTCCTGATTGCTGATGTTGATTCTAGATTTGGGATAGCATGTCCTGATACATGAAAACGTAGAAATATGTGAAAATATGAGACTGCCACCAAATTCTGGGACGCTGATTTGGGCGAAAGTGGATAGAGATCATGGGGGTCGGAAACCCTCCGAACGAACTTCTTCAGTCAAGTACTTTGACAGGCCAAGAGTGTAGACAAACTGCAGAAATGATAAGGGAATTTCATGACGTGTTTGCTACATCAGAGAATGTCTACGGGAAAACTGGTCTCGTCCAGCATCGTATCGATATGGGAAACTCACAGCCGATACGGCAGCCTCTCTGAAGACTACCTTTAGCAAAACAGGTGGAAGTTTCAGAACTAATTAAGTCTATGGAGCAACAAGGAGTAACTGAAGAATCAAAAGTCCGTAGGCAGCTCCAGTTATTTTAGTACGCAAGAAAGATGGGAGCACCCCATTCTATTGAGAGTTACATAAGCTGAAAGGACAGTTAACCTCCTCTTAAGATCGAGGACACACTGAGTTCTCTAGCTGGAGCTCGATGGTTCTCTCCTTCAGACCTGAAAACTGGCTATTGGCAGGTCGAAGTCCATCCAGACGAACGCGAAAGAATAGTTTTCTCAGCTGGAAGCGGACTATGGCAAGAAATTTGTTTGGTATGAGCGATATGAGAATGCTTCCATTACACTGAATGGAAGAATTGAGTAGAGCTCCAGATTTAACTTATCCGAAATCAGGAAATATGTTCATAGTAGACACAAATACGAGTAACACTGGTCTTGGAACAGTCCTTTCCCAAGAAGTGGATGGTGAAGAACGGGTTGTAGCATATCTCAGCAAAGTGTTGTCCAAAAGTGAGAGGAATTATTGTGTCACCAAGAGAAAAGGTCTGACGATAACTGAAGCTACTAAAAACTTCTACAAATACCTCTATGGACAAAAGACTTTGTTATCAACCGGCCATGAGGCGTTGAAATGGCTTCTGCGATTTAAGAATGCCGAGGGGCAAATGGTGAGATGTATCGAGCGTTGCAGGCGTAAAATTTCGAAATTCTGCATCGAATGGGGAAGACACATAGCAATGCAGATGCTCTATCGCGACGTCCGTATAAAGTGGACTGTAGATATTGCCACCATGTTGAATAAAAGAATTGAGTAGAGTTGTTGCGACTTGCTAATGTGGAGCTCCAAGAAGGATGAGATCGAGGAGATTTGAGAAATGAATAACGAAAAGATCCAGATATATCGCCAATACTCGCAATGGAAGAAAGATTTAGAGAGAACTGTTTGGAAATATATTGCAGATAGGCGTCAAACTCTTAAAAGTTACTGCGCGCAGTGGACTGAAAGTGGTGTATTCGTACGTAAATGAGAAACAACTGAGGCAAATCGCACCGGATGCAAATAGTGGTTCCGAGGACGACGGTGCCTGAAGTTCTACAAGAATTACAGGACGGAGTAGTGCTGGGACATTGGAGCGGAACATCGATGTTCAGCATTGGTGTTTGACATCGCCGACAATCATCGATGTGACATAATATCGATCATATAACATCGATGTACAAACAGCATCGATGTTAATTCTTAAAGCAGTAATTTACGTCTAGGTAGCACTTCCTTCTTGACACAAGTTATTGTAATGGGTCTGATTTGTCGAAAATTTCGAGGTCCCTCAAGCCCGAATCCATCGTTTGTAGAGAAATGTCTGTATGTGCGTATGTACGTACGTTCGTGAGCTCTTTTTCGTCCCGCATATCTCGAGAACAAGAAATGATATCGACTCCAGACCAACTTCATTCGACGGATAATTGCATAATGAACATTTGGTATGGTTTGCAAACAATTTGAATTGGTGTTTTTTTATAACAATTAAACTGTTAAAAGCAAAACAAAATGGCCAAATGGGATGTGGGTACATCAGTCGAGCCCAGTTTAATTGGAGTAATTGCAGTAATAACTTTTCACATACTTAATTAAAATCAAGCTGCTCAAGATTTTCATTTTGGAATTTTGTAAAAGAAAAGAATGTGCCAAAGATTTTCGTTTAGGAGATTTATAGCTATGGCCGCTACGGAGGATTTCCCTATTATTGCCAAGGCAGCAGCATAGGTCAGATAGAGTACTCACATGTAACAAAAATATGGCAAACACTTCTAATACACACACTGACTCTTGCCATCGATTTAAAAATTGGACTCAGTGATTCTCACAGAACACCAACTTTTTGAAAACATCGCTGAGCACTACTACAACGGAGTGACCGGTGGATATTTGTTAAAATCAGGGAGAGATTCTAATGGCTTCATATGAGAGAAGATGTGGAAGACCGGTGCCGAAAATGTGATACTTGTGCAGCAACGTAAAGACCACGCGTGAAGCTCAGAGGAGAAATGCAACAATACAAGAAAAGAATTGCAGTGGATACTTCTGGACCATTTCTGCCGACCGACAATAGAAATCGATACATAATGGCCGTCATAGACTACTTCAGTAAATGGACGGAAGCCTAAGCAAGTCCCAATCAGGAGGCTACAACTGCTGCTGAACAGCTTGTGACAAATTGAACCAGCAGATTTGGTGTTCTTTACAAGCTTCATTCAGATCAAGGCTGGATTTTCGAATCTTCTTCTTTCCAGTCATTCTGTGGGTTGCTATGTATAGGTGTTCGTAAGACAACAACGAGACTCCTCCACTCGCAGTCTGATGGATTGGTGAAACGATGCAATTGAACTCTGAACGAACACCTCTCGAAAGTAGTAAACGAACATCAGAAGGATTGTGACCGACATATACCAATGTTCCTGATGGCTTATCGAACAGTCGTACACGATTCTACTGGTCAGATTCCTTCAAGAGTAGTGTTTGGCCGGGAGATTCGTTTACCAGGAGGGATGCCCAAGAAAACGATCTTCGAATTCTGAAGACTATGTCTCCGAGCTACGAGAAAGGATGATTTCGATATAAGAATAAATTGGTGTTCTAAACTTTTCCTGAACTTGAGTTGAATATATTTTGTAAAAATTTGCGGGAACTGAGCGATCACCCTATAAAGTAAGCGATGGAACGGTAAGGCACATCTCTTTTCATTCAAATAAGATATCATGAAAGAATTCGTAGAGTAATTGGAATGTGCGGAAGCTCACTATTGCAGAAGTTCTACTCCTCTAAGAACGCACGCATCATATCTAAACACTTATTACCATGTTCAAATTGTTATTTCTAAATCTCAATTGTGTATGAGTAGAACTGAACATTAAGAAGTTATGTATTTAAAATTTACATTCATACAGTAACCGATACAGGCGAAGTTACGCCCACTTTATCTGTTTAGTATTTGATCAAAATTCTAATCAGCTAGGAATGATGCTGGCTCCAATTGCTTGGGATATGATGAGACACTAAAGGTGGAGAACGATTTCCAGAAGTGACTAGACTACTTAATAAGCAATAATATAAGAAAGCAAAAGAAGCAGGCTTCTGCCAAAATTACCAAAATTTTCTGATAAGCAGGTTTACTGTAGTAGATAGCTATGTCTGTATTGAAATACCTTAACGACGGGGTGATCATGTCAATTGCATCCGCCTAATGTGAGAGGAGTAAGTATATAGAAATGAGGTGTAAATCATTCTGAACTTTTAACTGGCATAGGAATAAAAATTACATTTTTAATAAGCTCACGTCGATGGTCGAGCGAGCTGAAGCGCATGTATACAGATTTTCTCCCCTGTTGGCGTGGGTTCGAATCCCGCAAAGACACGGCGATTTATCAGGGTATCAGTGGTTGAGGCAATTCTACTGACAAGGATTGTATTTGTGAAGCCACTGGGATGTTGCAAAGTAATAATTTCATGCGAAAAATCTTGGCTCACCTGCAACATTTGTCAAGTTAAAATTTCACAGTCTCCCTTTCCCCAATTTCCTTCCCGCCTAAGTTGTGCTGTGTCCATCATAGGGTCCTGAGCTCAAACAATACCTGAAAGAACAGCAGGTAGAGTGCAGTAATACCTATCACATTTCTGATCCCACAGGCCACAAAATCGTTTTTTTATTGAAATCGATCAAAGCACGGTTAGGGAATTTAATTTTTATTGTCGAAATCGCGCATTTTGATTAAAATTTTTGAATTTTCTCATCTGACTCTGCGTTAGTCTCACGCGACCACAACATTAAATTTTGCACTTACTGGCTGCGTGAAACTAGGGTCATATAAAAGCAAAATTTATGAAAACTAACTTTCATTTCAACTATATTAGAAGCAGACATACATCCTGCGCTGAATAGCTATGCACTTAAAACAGATTCGAATTGACTTTTAAGGGTTTATTGAATCAAAATAGATAGAGATATATCTATTTTTCATGACGTCACTGTGTCTAATTTGTATGGGAAAATGATGGAATAAATGAATATGGATTTATTGGAATTTTTCCTCATTTCCTCTCTTATTTTAAGAAGTTACTCCAATCCAAAGGGCGGAATAACTGACAGTTTGGCTTACCGTGAAGCTTTCATTTCCTTACGGTTGCATAATTTTGCTAGTCCTCGATTCAGTCTGCCATAGAAGGGTATTAATTGTGTGCAATGTTGTTTTGCGATTCGTCTTCAATGTACGAGGAAACAGCTGTACATCACCCTTTCGGACCTTGCTACTGGAGCTCCCTATGGAGACCTACCTTACGCATCAAAGATTTACATTTTTTTACAAGGTCATATATAGCAATCAGCCTAAGTACCTGAATGATATACAGTTTGCTTCATACGGAAGAATCACCTTTGCTTTCGCTAATTTATTTGACTGTGATAAGTTTGTTTTTATTCTATATATTTATTTCTGTGTTCCCACGTCTTATTTCGTATTTCGTTTAGTTTGGAAAGGATTTTGTCCGTAGTGATTGTATTTTCAAAAATGATGTGGATTCATTGTGGTACTTTTGGCAAAGGGTTGCGGGAAAGGATTAGTATTTTTTAATAAAATTAACATTTATTAATATTAGAAAACTTCAAAGGAATACATATATCTAAGTTATCAATTACAAAAGCTGAGTTAGGAAAGAAAATAATTTTAACAATTTCTCTGAAGCTACTAAATCCCTCCAGAAAATTCTCGGTTTTGCCTATAGATATGGTTTTCATACTAATTTCATAGGGCGAACTGCCAAATCATGAAGTAAAAAAGCCAGCTGAGACGTATTTTATATCTAGTTTATTTTTTATTTTAAGTTTTTTATACCGCCAGTAGTAAAAATAGGAGAGAAGTGAAGGCAAATTGCTTACTAGTGCATGAAAACCTGTGCCTAGGTCACTTTGATAGTCAATTGGTAACTTGGAAAGAAGGCAAGGTGTAACTTATAACGATTACATTGATTTCAATAAAATCTTGTATAAGGGTCTGCTGAGACTAAGATGAAATTTGAAAGCAATAAAGTTCGTCCGGAGCGAAGTCGAATTCGGGAATCCTAATTCTACTGCTATCTACCATTTGTTATTATTTATTTGCTAACAACAGACTTACATTGTTAGGAACAAATGAATATCTAATAAAGACACTATGTCACATCAACAGTATCGATACTTGTAAACAACATTAAACAAGTATCGATACAATTGATAGTTATTGCCAGTGGAATGATATTAATAACAATC